>JAVJIF010010509.1:0-186332 GCA_038442645.1 Agave tequilana | reverse complement strand
AAAATCACGCGAGTCCGAGCCTTTTTACCCATACAACAAGTGGTTACAAACATATGTTATATCACCGTAGAATAAAGATGTCACTTGATGCATCGGTAAAAAAAGTTGGAATCGCGTGATTTTTTATTGGTAGTCTAATTAGAGTATGTAATCAAGATGAACGGTTCAGATCATCCATAAAATCTCTCTTATATGGTTTTCTCACGAAGCTTATTATGAGAAAGTTTCTCATTTGAAAATTTTCCTATATATATATATATATATATTATATATATATATATATCTATATATATTATAAAACCAGTCAAAGAATTGGTGTCTATTAAGTGATTGATACATAAGCTTATGAGGTATTTATTCTTCGTAAACACTCTGTGGTGGCCCTTTCCCCCTTCTCTGTCCTTCCTTTTCTTTTCCCTTCTTATCTCATAGCTCTTTTTATTTTCCCTTTCATGTTTGTCAATCTAAATCTTAAAAGGAAAAGCTATGTGAGTGGGGCATCCTGGTCATGTGCAATATGTGGGGACACATGCTGTGCTGGTCATATGCATTGTGTAACCGTGGGGAAGCTGCTTGCCAAATCATAGTTAGATTATAAGTCAAACTCCATTTTTCTAACTAATTACTCACTGAAAGAAAATTCCAGCATGCAAAGGACTGAGAACAGATGCAACGAAAATAATTCTGGATGCATATCATATGTCAAGAATATAACATCAAGAAAACAGACAACATTTCAGTAAAAATGTTCTCACCAATCTGCAGTCATTCCATCCTCACTAGTGATTGCTCTAAGAACAACAACATGAGAATGGGTTCTCTGGTCCGCCTTGAACCCCAACAGACTGTACAGGCAAAAACACAGCAAAAGCTTGCCAAATTTTATCATAGAGGCCTGCATCCTTGATTGACTGAACAAATATTTCATCCACCTGAGGCAGGGTAGAAGTGTCAAATAGCTGAAAGAACTAATTTTACTAGTAAAACATGAGAGTAATGAGCATAATTAAAAATGAAACCTGGCGTAAAATATCTAAGGCATTTCCTTCTGTAACATCACCCAAGACTCGGCAGCAAGACCAGGTCCAGGGAAAGGGTGCCTTTTCAAGAATGCTTCAGGGACATTCAAAATGCTCCCCAATTTTCGTACCTTCCAGAATAAAAGTGACCAGATAGAAACAGAAATCAGCAGAAAACAGTCAAGAACAACATTAAGAAGATAGAATTACTATTTATATCCTCCAGGAAACAAATTACTAAATCATATCATTTATGAGTCCTGTGCGTATGCAAAGCTGAAAGCAAATAAATGAGGCATAGAGCTCGGATATGGACTCAGAAGTTAAACCTCGTCTTTGAAAAGGAGCTTAAGCGGTTCGATGAGTTTTAACTTCATGTCTTTTGGAAGCCCTCCAACATTGTGATGACTCTTGATTGTGTGAGAATGAGACCTTCCACTTCCAGGGGGCGGGCATGATTCTATAACATCTGGATATAGAGTTCCCTGAACCAGGAATGTGGGTTTCTTCCCCAATTTCTGTTTCAACTCTAGAGCAAAATCATCAAAAATATAAATGAATTCACTTCCAATAATTTTTCTTTTAGCCTCCGGGTCTTTGACACCCTTTAGCTTACTAAGAAATCTATCAGATGCATCAATACAAGTAACTGGCAAATGCAGATCGCTTTCAAAGGTTGCCATAACCCGTTCTCTCTCTTTGTACCTACAAAAACAAACAACTTTTTTCAGTATTTAAAGGACAGATTTAAGAGGGGAAAAATTTTTATTTTACAAAACAACAGAGAATTGGACCTCAATAAACCATTGTCAACGAAGCAACATGAAGCCTGTCTCCAATTGCCTTGTGAACGAGTGTAGCTGCAACCGTGGAATCCACTCCTCCTGATAATGCACAAATAACATGTTCATCAGGCCCTACCATGCCTTTGATGACTTTAATCTCTTCTTCAAGTACATCTTGCATCTTCCACTCAGCAGTTACACCGCAAATATCAATTAGAAAATGGCGTAGTGTTTCCATTCCTTGTGTTGAATGTGTGACCTGTAAAAGATTCAAAAAAAGCAGAGTACAAAAAATATGGGATGAACATATGATAAGAACAATGAAAGAGTTTGTATATTGTAGGAGACTACAATTACTTCTGGTGAATGATTAAGAGCAAGACATATACATATTTTTTTTGCATTCACCTGATATCCATATTTGTTGGCACCCACGAACAATGTGATCATTGTATAACATGTTATGTGAAAAAGTCTGTTCTGTGTGAAGGCGCGCGCGCGCACACACACACATGCTGGAAAAGTGATATTGCTGGCATACAATATTGAAAGAAACTGATGAAAGAGGAAACTCTCTGTTTACAGTAGCAAGAATGCATGAGTTCCTCATGAAGCACTAGGATCCATTAATATGTAATCATTAGACTGTCAAATCCACTTATAATCTTTTCCTGCTATATTACAGCTCTAAATACAAAAGTATGGAAAAAATAAATTGGAGGTCTTGATGGTTCATATAGCCATCCATAGAATTATATATGTTACATAGCGAGAAGGTTTCCGTCACGGATAACGCAGCTACTTACCATGATAACATTACTTGTAACTATAATGACCGAGAATTTGTAGAAATTAACTGGCTATTAGGAAATATTAAAGCCTAAACTTTATTTTTCCTGGGGTAAGAAAAACACATATCCAATTGAAATTCCCATAACACAGTTAGAATGGGCATTTTCTAACATTTTACTTGTATAAACCCCCGAACCATGACTAGAGTAGAAGTGTAAAACTTATAACCCCTAGACATGTTTAACTAGTTAAAACTTAGAACAGACGTTACTTAGAACAGATGTTTCTTGCTTCGCATTTGTGACAGAATTGACCTTCTTTGAAACAGAGGCACAACAATCACAACACCTGTTTTTCATCGGCAAAGCAGTCCGGGCTCAGTAAGAAGTGAGCTCAGTAAAGATGTCACCTGTAGCAATTTCTACAAATAAAACTAATCAATTTTCAACAACAATAGAGTTCAACAATTATTTCACCAATTTCACCTCTGGATTTTTGATCAGTCCGCTGTAAAATCCCATCTTTCATTATCAGTTCACATGGTTAAGGTATTTTTCACCTCTAGTAAAAATCATTCGAAAAGATAGCAAAATAATTCCCTTACTACCTATTCTTTCCTGGAAAGTTGACACCTTTCAACATTCTGCTAGTGAAACTTTTCAATTCCCAATCCACCATCTTCGTATTGTAAATTAGTTTAACCTAAAATGCATTTCTCACTTCGCATTAAGACTATCAATTCTCTGGCATACCATTATCCATCCAATCCAAATTGCCAAAACCCCAATAGAATAATCAGATCACTTCACCCTAAAAACTTTCCTAAACCATTCAATTTCCCATAAAGATCATTGTAATTTCAATACAGCTACCACCTTTGCAGTGAAAGTTGAGATTATATACCTCCGGATGATACTGCAGCCCATAAAATCTCCTCTTCTTGTTCTCAATCGCCGCTACCGATCCCTGTACGCTCCTCGCCACGACCTCGAACCCCTCCGGCAGCCTCACCGCCTCATCCCCGTGGCTCATCCACACCACCTGCTCGCGGGCCCCGGCCACCACCTCCCCTCCCAAAACCCTAATCTCCATCTTCCCGTATTCCTGCTTCTCCCCTACCCCAACGTCTCCCCCCAGCTTCTGCACAATCAGCTGCATCCCGTAGCAGATGCCGAGGAGGAATATTCCGTTGGATTCGGCGTACTCGAGGAATCCCTCGGGGAACGATGGGGCGCCGTCGGCGTGGACGGAGTGGGGCCCGCCGGAGAGGATGATGACCCTGGGGTTGATGTCGGCGATGGATTTGAGGGAGGAGGTGCCAGAGACGCAGAGGGAGAGGATGTTCAGCTGGCGGATCCGGCGGGTGATGAGGTGGGTGTACTGGGACCCAAAGTCGAGGATGAGGACGAGGTTGGCTCTGGAGGTGACGCCGTTGGAGACGGCGTTGTTTGGGGCGTCCATGGCGGGCAGAGAGATTAGGGTTAGGGTTTAGGGCCGAACGAGGGAGAGTTAACGGAGATAAAGCGGCTAGGGTTTATGGCGGGAAATAGGTGGTGATAAAGTGTGTGAAATGGGTCCTACGCTATTGACGGGTCTGGGACCCGAATCCGGATTTTAAAGGCCTAGATTTGGGCTTCAAACCCGGATATTTTTTATACTGGAAAATGGCTAACATTTTAATTTTTTTAATATTTTTTACCAGGAAAAAAAATAGAGAGGTTTATGAATTGTGTTTAATGAAAAATCACAAACTTATATCAATATTCTATATGCTAATCAATAGAGAGTTTATGAATTGTGAAGAGTTTGTCAAGTTTTTCACCACTATTTTTCAAGCAAAAGAACATTAACATTCATAAAATTAATGACATCCATCCTACTAAATTTTTTTTCAAAACATGTTTAACATGATCTCCACCAGCTCTTTCAAAGTATGATTTTTTATTTTTTTTTGACGTTGAGCACAAAACAAAACATATAACTTTGTGATGAAAAGATCACAAGTTTAACGCATGTTTACCAATACTATTAGAGAAACTTTCTCATATATTTTTGAGAGAAGATGGGAAAAGCCTACCTACTATTTTTTCAAATAAATCTCAATCTTCTTTCTTTAGCATGAGAATATACGCGATCTTGAATTTAAACCATGATACGAAGGAACATACAATTGTTGTGTTGTCGAACTAACTATTACCATGATTAACCTTTTTTTTTTAAAATCCGTCCAGGTATCACAAACGTGGACAACTAGTGTAGCGCCTGACTAATCATGCAGGTCGCGTGCACCTCACGCACAGGGAAGTTTCCCCTATGTGGAATAGGGTAAGGTAGAGCCATTTTGCGTCCCAAACGTTAAATATCCACAACGAGCCTCCAACCCAAATCATTTAGAAAACAAACACAATGACTTCCCATTAGGACACCGGCCAGGACTTATGAATAAGTCCTGCCCTCTCCATAAAAATATGGCACCTCACAACTTTCATATTGAGTAGTGGCGGTTGGTACAATGCTAAAAGGAAGTTTCGTAAAAGAGACCAGGGCTCAAATATTGGACATGTAACCTTTTGCTTTTTCAATTGGTGAGGTCTCCTTGTAATGCAGACCTCAATCTCAACCTAGGTTCAACATTTCATCCTGAAAAATGAATGAATAGATGCGTGGAAAAAAGTCCTACAAAAACTATCAGCGAGGATCAGATTTTTCTTTCAAGTCTCCAACCTTCACAGTTGAGGCATAGCTTTCCTCTACATGTAAAATGTTCAAACAGATAATGTGTTCTCAAATTCTTCATATATGCAACCTGTACTCTGCTAGAACTTTAGATAAGGATCTTAATTCCTTTCATTATCATGCATGCCATATTTCAGGAGAAATAAAATATAGCATGATAAGTTCACCATTACTTGATCAAAATGAGAAGATGATGATGATGAAGATTATGAAAGCAAAAGAAATGGATAACTTGATAGAGTTGTCAAAGAACTTTTAGTCAGCTTCCTCGTTTTTAGAAGAAATGAAGATAGAGCATGAAGTCGTGCATCTTTCTGTTTATCAACCAAATGATAATGAATACTCATCTCTTTGAAAGTCTAGCATCGTACGAGCATACAACATTGGCCATCATCATAAGATGTGGTTGCAATTATGAGGCACGGCAATCATAATCTTGATCAAAACTAGATTAGATTTCAGTGCAAGCCCAAAGAGCATGAAACCATGCTGCAGACAAGAGAATAAATAAAAATGCAGTCTGTTTTCAGACCTAAGAGAATTTAATTGGAGAAATGGTTACTTTATATTGACTAAAACTCGGTGTTCTGACCATGTCTTTGAAGAGAATTAGATAGGGCTTTACCACCAATGGCTGTGGTTGTCAGATACATGACAACCAACAACTGAAGCTGCAACAATGGATTATCAATGGACCATAAACAATTTAAAGGAAAAAGGGTATAATTCTCAAAGAGAGTACACATTTCATTTGTCAACCATTGAGTTGAATACAATGCAAGGCCTATGCTTTTGTTGTATATAAACTCTTAATAGTTGTAAGAGAGCCATTGATTTGACTAAATTCAAGCAAATTTAACAAACTAAACAAGAAGATTAAGTAGCTTCTGAACTTTGCATTTCTGTCAAGATAAACAATCATATACACATACTTTTTACCGCCTCATTACATCATCAGAAATAATACGCGTATATATTACCCTAGATTCTATGGTAAATCTTAAGTGTTTCTAAAGTCATTTTAGTTTATAATACTCAAATCATCAGATCGTTCCTTTTACTTTTAGATATTAGCACCTACTTCTAAACTACAATATCAGGTCCAGATGCAGGGCACCTCCGAGAAATAAGTAAATTTCCTTGGAGACAGTGTTGATAATTCATAGGATACAAAGCCAACCATGTTATGCATTTTACTAGTTTAAATATTGGCAGGAAGATATAGAATATTAGAGTTTCTAATCATATGCATGCATGCACCATGGAAATAAGTACTTTGATTTTTTTAAGCAACATTTAATAACTATTTAATTACATTATTTGTGTTTAGCTTTTGTGTCTGTTAACCACATCAAATTTCTTCTTGTGTCCCGATATCTCTTATACGTGTGTTAGATGCTAAACATGCAGGATACTTGTTTTTCAGATTTTTGGTTATCCAAAGAAGAAAATTTTCTACCTGTCATATGAAACTGAAGTTGCACGCACTTCTTGATATGCATATGAAACTGAAAAAAAAAAAATATTGTATTATAGGTCACTGTTGTTTTAGATGCTGGTGCATAATAGTTCAAGGGACATATTGCAGGGTTCAGCTAACACAAAGATACATGAATTTATATATGACCTTTGTCTCTGATCCTGTGTTGGTTTCTGTTCAGAAATTATGTTCATGTACTGTAAATGAACTCTTGTACAGCTTTTAGATATGTTCTCATCTGTCACCAGAATATAGAAATCTATTGATGGCATGCTATCATTTCCCTACATGGTTGACCAAGAACTGGTCGCTTTCGCCATTCAACTTATCGGGTAATCAGAACAAATTAGGTCGGCACTCCACTTATCCTGTCTCCAACCAAATTTGCACCCATGTTCAAAATTGTTCACCTTCAATCATCTCTGTATTCATTCTCTTCATTTGGATCAATTCTAGTTCGGTCTAGATTTAGCTAGCCCTCGTCTATAAATCAGCCTGATCTTTTCACCACATGAATCTAATATCATGTTCTATCACCAGCGCAAGCATCATTTGCTAATGTGTTGTTTCTCGATCAGGGTACCAAGCATATCCAGGCTTCTTTCACCAGGAAATATGCATGAACTTACAATAACGATTAGTCTTATATAAGACCAACATGAATGTCACTGCATTTACTAGATTATGTTGTTAGATGAAAAAATGGCCAAAATTATGAGCTTGAGAACATAGCCATTCTGAATGAGGAACAATTAAAAACTCTGCAGTTTTACAAATTCGGGTGGGTTTAGTTCTTTTGTTTCTAAGATTAGAATTCACAAACATTGTTTTTGTTTTATCGACTCCAAGTCAGTATACTGCCAATTCTGACCATAATATTCGGTTGTTACTTGAAGATTCTACTAATTGTTTACATATTAGATTACTGCAATCTTAAACAGGTTCTCTATTTTAAGAAACTTCAGTTGACTGTTAATGTATCTTATGAGTACAAAACATTAAGGAAAATGTCACCGAGACTATGGTCTGCAGCTAGGAAGCTGACATTAGTGCTTTATGCCTGCAGCAAGAACTAAACTTTTTTAAGCCAATACCTGTTGTGGCTTTCTAAAGCTAATCATACTTAATAAACTATTAATCACTTTTAGGTTACACTTCTCAATCATCAAAATACTTCATAACCAACTTCAGACAACACCTAATGTTCCCCTTTTCACCAACAGATGATGCCAGGTTTCAGTGAAATGCTGTGCAGTTGAGAGTCATCTGAAATGGTGGGGTAAAGTCTTGCCCTAAAGGCTTGTACTTCTTGATAATTTAATTAAATTAATGGTGATTTATTTGAAATTATGTGGGAATTTTAATTTGATCCTTTACAGCAGTTTGATTATGGCCATGTTGCACTTTTCCAGAAGAGTCTAAGCAAAAACCATGCATAACACAAAGTCAATACTTTTTTTTTAATTAGTTCTGTATTATTTCCTGCATTCTGGCAGCTATGACCAACATGAATAATTCTTTTGGTACGCGGATACTTCATGTGTATGAATAGATATACTGATTAGACTACACAAAGACAAGAGGTAACTATTCAACTAGAATTAAATAAGATATATATAATAGAAAGTATGCTCAATATTCTCTTATTCAAGATGTACTGGTTCTCTCTCTTGTATAAATATAAGTATCAAACCAAGTGCACAATACAAACTTGCGCTCTCTCCCACTCTCTCCCTAATCAGTCCTTTCTCTTATACGATTTCTTTCGCTAACATGTCTGAGATGAACAGATATTTGTTGAGCTCCCTATCTTAGACTTGTCTCAGCCTATGCTCCCTTCTTTTCACTCCTCCCTCTCACAAGCATGCAGAGACTGGGTTTCTTCCATATTACGAACCATGGCATATCTGAAGACCTTTATACTAAACTCTGTATGCTCTCAAATCAAGTATTTGAGTCCCCTTTAGATGACAAACTTAAGTCAGGACCCTCATCTGCCATCAACACATATACACCCCAGTTTATAGCATCACCTTTCGTCGAAAGCGTACAAGTGTCTGGTCCAAACTTCTCCTCAGCGAAGAGCACAAGTGATGTCCTTTTTAAACCACCTAATACCGAATTCTGGTAAACACTTAAGACTTCTTGCTCTTTACCATATCGATTTATTATTTTCTTGTCATACTAATTTGTTTCTTGTTTTTCAGTGAAAATATTGGAAGACTACGGAAATGAGATGATGGAATTGTGAAAGAGGATCATCGCCATTCTCCTGTTTGGGTCGTGGCTTTGAGACCAAGTACCTCGAATCTGAATTCAGCAAGTGTCCAGGATACTTGAGGATAAACAACTACTCCCCACCCGAGAACTCCGAGATATAAGAGACTAAAGGCCTGGGCATTCACACAGACATGAGCTGCATAACAATTGTGTACCAAGATGATGTTGGTGGGCTTCAAGTGAGATCTAAGGAAGGGCAGTGGATGGACATAAAAACCTAGTGAAGGGAGACTTGTATTAAACATTGGAGGCTTGTGGCAGGCTTGGAGCAATGGGCTATTCAGATCATTGTTGGTTATTCTGCTTAACAAGAATCTGACAACTAATCAAGATCACTGAGATATCAACAATCTAATTGGCCAGGTCGGCAAATATCAGGTGGGAGGTTTTCCGTTCAATAGAACGTTCCTTAATTTAAGAACCACCTTTCAATTTCCTTCCTTGGTTAAAGCACCAATTAGACTGAATCTAAGTCAGTCTCGATATACTATAAAGTATATCCCCTGTATAAAGGACTTAATCCACTTATACAGTATTTAGAGTGAGGTACGCTTAAAGCGAATCTCCTTAAGACAATTACGTCCCCCGCACTGGTGCTAACAGGATAATGGACGCTGGTCTCCCAAGATACAACAGTCTTTCACGGTATTTGGATAGCACTACCAAATCACCATACGATCGAACCTTAGTCAACCAGTACCTTCACAGGATCTTTGAAGCAGCGGTACAAAGACAAATTTCAAACGAATATTTGCCTTTACTCTCTGGAGGAGCACCCACTGTTGAGGACGAAGGAAGGTAGAAGAATATTATTTCTTCAGAAGTACCAGATTCAGACAACAATTCTTGTAAAAGAATCTGTTGAATTTTCTAATTCCTCTTTCAGAACAATTTTGCAAAATCTTCACGCTGGAAGTCGCTTCAGAACTTCACCGCCAGTTCAGAACGCAGAGCTTCAGAACTCAGATAGAAAAAGAAAGTTTGTTGTTGTTGTTGTAGTTGTGTTTCAATTGAGAGTTTGGAGTGTTTTATATAGCACTCCAAGAGGGATCAAGAGGACTGAAAGATTGCAACCTTTCGACCCAACCATTGCAACCTTTGGGCGTCCAACTGGTTCGCAACGTTTGGCAGTCCAACTGGTTTGCACCCGTTGGCAGTCCAATTGGTTCTCAACTTGACAGCGGAGCGGGTCCGGTCCGGTTCGGGAGCGGAGCTGGTTCGGCCCATACTTCGAGACCCGATTCAAAAAGAACCAGGCCAGGTAGGGAACCCGAACCCGGGCCCGGCTCCGGCACCGGCACCGGCCGCCGCCAGCGGCGCGCGCGCGCGCACGCACGCATGTGTGAGCATACTTCCCTCCTTTTCGCGCGCGAAAACTCCAAGTACCCAAAGGGCACGCCCTTTGTTCTCAATTTTCTCTATATATACACCACAAACTTCCATCCCCTGACCAATGTGGGACTAAATGCTTTTAGCTACCTTTAGTCCCGTTTTGACTTTGAATTAGACAATCTTTGGACTTGAATATCTCATTCATTCGAAGTCGGAATTGAATATGTGAATATACCACGTTCATCCCCAATGGAAGGAGAACACACTCCAACCATCATCCAGTTGATTCGATTAACGGATCTCGCCATAATTCAACTCGAAGATTCGCCTTCATATTCTTCAATTCCAACAATCATCTCAACACAGGTTTGTGTTAAAGAAGCCCATCCCTCGCCTTTCTCTAGCTTTTTCTAGTGTTTTGAGGACGAGAAGATAATATCGGCACCTCAAGAAGTGGTGGAAGACGAGGAGGAGAGAATATACAAGCCGTTTCTCCGCCATGACTACATAAGATTCAGAGAAAACAGCGAAATAGGAAGGTTTGACAAGGTTGGATATACGATTGTTTTGCCGCAAACAGTGTTCCGTTAGTTGTCAATGGAGAAATGAAAGCTTGTGCATCTGACTCATAATTGTATAAGTACTTATTTTGTATAATCATGATAATGTGTTATTGACATATTATATTCAAGTTTCAGTTCTTTTTACGAGTTTTGCTTATGAAAGCAGAATGATTTGCTTCATTTTGGGTAGGAAGAGAAGTTGGAAGGTTGAATTTGGTAGAAACTGAAACTTCCCAGCTAGAAGAGTGTGGTCTGAGAAATCCAGGACACTGTTTTCTGGGCAAAACTGGGGGGAGAAATTTCAGACATTGCTTTCGTGCAAATTGTAATATTTATTGTGTTGTCAGTAAGATTAACTGTTTTGAGTTCAGTATACTTTGTCTAGTATTCTATCAATTTAGTTGCCTTCCATCATTTTTCTCAACTGTATGTGGATTTCATTTATGTATTTTGCTTTTAGAGAAGGATATGAAATTTTATCCTCTTAAAACGTTATTCTCTATAAAACATAAGCCTAAAAATTATTTGATGACGCAATACAGATGTATAACTCCCAGGAATGCTCAAGGTAAATTCCTTTAATAGTGCAAAACTAAGGAATAGAATTTGGAGATTACAAAATGTGTTTGTATGTATGCCTCCACATTGGCCTACAATTTACTAGATCTTTGTTTTGTATGGTTCTTTTATATTGCATTATTTTTCATCCGTGTTCAGTGCATTAGAACTACACAACATAACCAAGAATATTTGGGGTCGACAACATAAATCCTCTATTTTCGGTGTTCTGAGTGCAGATCCTGGCCGTCTAACACGCAAACAAACACGTGTGTATGAACGTTTTTCTGTGACTTGTACACCGCTAATAAAAACACACCGCAGTCTTGTATAGACCAAACCTAATAGATGACTCACACCACCATCTAGTAGAGCTCATGGAACTTGTCAGAACAAAACTGAAAGTTATGAAAAAAAAAAATTATGTAGGTGAGTAGTCAAGATGTGAATCTATGTGGCCCTTTATCAAAAAGTTAACCACTTCAACAAAATGAGCTACATTAAGTTTTGGCTCTTGCAACTGTAGTATCAACATGAATAGTGTGGATCATCACGAAAAAGAAACCCTACCCTAGATTATGGAGTTGACTAAGGCTAATACTCTAGATCATCCTCACTATCAAATTTTCTCTGAAAACATGTGGGTCATCTTCAACCTTTATGTCTCTCTACATGAAGGCAACTATTGTATCTGACTCTTGCACTTGTGGCAGGTGTCTTCTTTCCTCCCCTGCTTGACCATTGTGGGAACACGGTACACACATCATGGTCATGCAAATGGAATCCACTTTTGGCTAAAACACTACTGTACCAAAAATCATCTCAACTAAAAAAATCCATATCTGGCATCAGTATAGTGCAGCCAAAATGGAAATAATAAGAGAAGATAGAACACAAGCTTATGTCGAGGAAAAGTGAAGCAGTGGAATATAAGAGAATGCCAACTGTTGTTGTCAACTTGCCAAATTAGTATTCCTCTGTTGGTGCATGTAGCCAAGATTTTTTAGAGCTCTCTAATAGTCAAAGCAAGGGGTAGTAGGGGCACTGGGCAGTGGCATTTCTTGGCACCGCCTTCTTCTCCTCCTTTTTCTTTTTTTCATTTTTAATATAGATTATAGCCCGGTCTTGAACCTACGACCTCCCATAATCGAATCCTTTGCCACTAAACCCGGCTCAATGACTTCTTGGTGCCTTTGTGGAATATTCAAATAGTTCCCTCAACTTAAACAGAAAATTTGAGTGGAAAGTAGGTGTGAGGTCTCAAGTCTCATATTGTTCATAATGGCCAAGTATGGGCCACTGCTTTATCAATCTAGGCATAGGCGAAAACTATTTGAGGAATCTGATGAATTTGAATAATCAAAATCTTTGTGAGTATTATATCCAAATAGCTGGGACCTATATAACACAAACATTCCTACCATCGCCGCCACGTGTCCGCACGTCATGTCCATGTTGTTGTGACCGTGTTCGTGCAAGATAACTTGGGACGTGTCTTTTTTCATGTAGAACTACAGAAAATCATGAAAAATATCTTGAGGAAGGCTACCGAGGAGACACACTCTGTGCTACAATGTTCTTCCATTGTTTTCCTCCTCGCATAGCTTGAAAATATGTTTTCCAGAAAAGTTGACAGCAGTGTTTTCGCCAAGTCGTCAGGTAGAAAAAACTTATCCCATTTTTATCTCCAGTGAAAAAAAATTCGCTACAATGGCCTTCCACGGTCTTACAAGTAAATAAAACACGATAACATATATGAATCCTAATCCATGGAATGGCCTGATAATTACCGCTTCCAAACTTCTAACAAGATATTAAAGAATAATTCTTTTTCTAAGATCAGTGACCCGTGATCAGAAAATTATTTTCATTTATCAAGAAAAGGGAGAAAAAAACATTTCGTCGGTGTAGGAGTTGTAGCAGCCCAACTCTTTCAATTCAACAAATCTTAAGGCACTAGGAGATAATATATACTAAGCCTAAAAAAGACATCCTAGTCTGGTGCTTAATATACACTGCTGACAATGACATACTGAAATCTTGACCCAATACCTAACTGGCTAACTGTGATGGCAGTGTTACTTATTATAAACTAATTAATTTTGTTAATAATACTGCGTACTGCTTTGTTATACTTGTCTACAATCTCAGTAATTGTGACATGACAATTTCGGGTTCCCAAGATACAGAGGTATTGTGTTCGTGTAGGTCTCAAGGTTTGTTCAAACATCAGAAAAACAGCTAATGTGCAGTCTGGCATCACTTGGCCTCTGTCGGTGACATCTACTGACATTGTGATTCAGAGTCCTCATAGTAATGATATCAAGTTTCTTGTTGAATGCCAAGTGGTTTAGCCTATTAAGCTACTTCATTTACATATTGCTAGGTCATGTTGAACTTTTGAAGTTATTAGTAGACTGAGATCTTTGAAACCTCAAAAAAATTCCAGTGTGAAATCTAGTACAGTTCAATCCTACAGAATTGTCGGTACTATCTATGGACATCTCGGTACAGCACGATCTTGTGATGACGTTAATACGTAGAATAATCTGGTTTTCAGCGTCTGCTTGCATGTTATGCCACTCCAGTTATTGTACTATCTAAAATTTGATAGTCATAATATGCATAGTTAATTAAAACTGTAGATGCTTCTCAACGAAAGCACCCCTCAGGGATGGTCAGAAGGCCAAAGTGGCGCGCGCAAGCAGAGTTAGCCGAGTCCATTTGTATTCTCTCTTTTTTTTTTTTGTAACAAGCACTAGCGTAATAAGAAATTGTATTGCTCACGTCATCAATAAAAGTGATTATTTCTCTTTTTTTTTCTTCGACTGTGTTGTCTTTTTGTCCTTGATGTGCTTGTATGGATGCTATGGCGTGAGCCCTGTCCGGTTACACGTTGTTTGGCAGCTTGTGGAGGCATGACGTCAGTTGTCGAAGTTGTCTATAGGCTGTTCCCGAGTAGCCCGAGTAACCATCAGGGTGAGCACCCGATGTAGGATGTTGACTCACTCGGATAGCCATCAAGGTGAGGACCCGATATAGGCTGAGCTCCGAGCGATCATTATGGGAGTGTTTATCGTACTCGGAGAAGGTATAGAACATCAAAATAAGAGAACTTGCATAATTTTTCATTGGACGTTACGTGGTTTCACGTAGTATCGCTTCAAGTGAAAGACTTCCACTGCTTCTTGAGAATTTTCTTATCCCGAGTTGTGCTGGTGAGTAGCGTTTTAATTGATAGACTCAGCTGGGGTATTTCCGACATCTGGATCTCCCTCATGGTCAAGGACAAACTCTTCAAGGTGTCCATGTTGAACTAGATCCTCGAGGTGCCTTTTGAAGGCCCAACAGTGCCGAGTGGTGTGTCCCCGACTGTCATGAAAAGAATAGTATCCTCCTACTTCTAGGAGATCTAGCTCGTGCTTGCTTGGCTTGGGAAGTTTCACCTAGGGTTGATACTTAATGACGTGAAGGATCTGATCAATCGGTAACCTTAGGGGAGTGAAGAATGAGTCGTCCTTGGTCTTTGTTGCTGGCAGAGAAGTGTTTTTCTTCCTCTTGCGTGTTAGAGCGTGATGCCCCTCGTCCTCGCAGCCTGCCTGGGCCAAGTTCACTCAGCTGTCACCGCAGGTTGGCCACTCGCTGGATAAGCTATTTTCGGGAGAGTGTTGACAGCTCGAATTCACCGGAGGCATTAACGTCATGGTGGGCAGTGATCTTGGGCGTCATAGTCGTTTGAAACCTTTTTTGAGGACGTGAAAGGGTATTTGATTGGGAAAATTTAGAGTGCGAACTCAAAGATATCAATAAAAGCACCAAATGCGATGGATAATTCTTGGGGGAGTTATCCACACACCAAATTGTAAGGATTAATGGATGAGTTTCAGAAATCAAATCAGAACTGACGCACATACATGAAAACCCGAAAGGAAAAAAATCACGGTATAAGAGAGAGGATTCCACTATAATTTAGAAAAAAATTACAATGATGATAGCATGATCTCACGCGCTAGGGTTTCTGGGGTTGATTGATCGTTCCCTTTTCGTTAGAAGGGGTCTACTATTTATATAGGTAGGTGTTTGTTGGATAAAGTTATAGAGAATTCTTATCTATTTGAATATCTCCTATCTCAACTGTTTATTTTAAAGGCGGTTGGAGCCATACATCCTTTTTTGAATTGATAGATCCCGTATTTGTTTTTATCATGTGGGTCTATCCAACTGTCAATATGGTTAATATGCTCCCGAGCTGTAATCGTCGGATTCAAATAAAGATTTGGCTTGGAGATAAGAGTACTTGTAACCGACTCTATCTCTATTCTTTATCTACTTGAACTGCCCATAATTTAAATGAGATTAGGACTCTTCTTCAGATATTCTGGGTATGGACACATGTCACGCGATCACCTCAGGACCGAATGGACGTGTGTCGTGATCTCGAGGGGATCCAAAATTGACCACTACAAGAGGCATTTGCATTCACTTTTGGTCTCTTTATAATTGATTGTGTGCTGTAAATATATCTTCAAACTTGGCATTATCATGTATGTTGGTTATTCACTTGAACTGAATTTAGTAGTTAATGAACTAATACAAAATCACCATTAGGAAAATTCACTAGGATAGTATGATGCACAATACAATCAGCAAACGAAGGAAGATGGAGAACCAAGCCAACAAGTTACAGCTGCAGACATGAGTGGGTTGAGCAAAAAGATACTGAACTAGAACCGAAAATAAAAAGACACCAATAGATTTCGGAGATTCAAACATGAAAAATATGTGCAGAGCCTCGACATACATTTGAAACATAAAAATTTTAATTGGAATACACAAGAGTTGCTAGCAACAGTGAACTTGTCCAAGGTACTTGTTTCCCACTTGGTATGTTTGTGAAAGAAAAGTACAACTAGTTCAGTATGTCTCAATTCAAAAAATACAAATAAAGTAACTGCTGACAAACTCATCTAAAGTATCTAGGCATCATCACAACATAAAAATTTATTAACAGTAAAGTTACAAATAATGGGATGCGAAGATGACCTCCAGTCCTATCTGTTCGCTATTTCTTCTTTCAGCAACTAGCATTTGCGATTCTGAAATCGGCTGATAATCCACACATATCACTCGCCAAAGCGTCCAATTCATCTTCTACGGTTAAAATCTCTTGTGGAATTTTGTGCAAATGTTATGTACACAAAGCAGACAAAGTCCTGTGACCAATATCATACTGAAAAATACCTGAATTACATGAACGACTCAACCATTTTCTGCGTAATAAACTTAAAGGCTACCACAAAATGTTGATGTAAAAAACTGACCTGTGACGGCCTCTTATAACTTCTACCAACTTTGCATGTCCTAACTCATGGAAGCCGAACTAACCGGTCCACAGCCAAATCCAGAGCATCAACATTCTTCCTCAAGACCTTTCTTTTATAAGAAATTGCAATAAAGTGGAATATATTTCAGATAAATTATGACTCATAACATATGCATTTTAATAGCAGTTAAAAGAGTCTCAAAGTGTCACCACTTTTAGCAAAACCTAGAGTCATCTCAAGTTTCTGATTGAACAACTAGGATGTCATAATAAGCTGCACTATCACATGGTAACATGTACGAGTGAATCACATGTTTATATCCACGAGTGACTGTAACTAATAGGACGACAAAGTTATCTGTTGAAGCTTATCTGCTAAACAGAACTAAACTTATCCCAGACTGCTTTCATACAACCCTTGAAGTGGATGAACCCAACTTATTTACACTTACCATTCTTGCAAAAATACATATCCTCTGCAAATGAATATACACCTCGACACCCTGAATGAAATTCTTAAGGCACTCCAAAACCAAGTTTTACATATAACACCATTCATATTTTATAGATTAGGTTCAAAATAACCATAAAATCATGAACAAATGAGACAACTAAAAAACTGAAACATTATTGAGGAAACCAAAATACTCAATTGAGATTCACAGTAACCATCAGAAAGAGGAAATATCTTTTGTTCACTTCACAAAGAAGGGGGTTGCCCCATAAAGAGTAGAACTGCACAATGAGAGAACGGATATTGTTGGCTATAAAGGAACACGCTACTTTTACTTAAGAGAATTTAGAAGAAAAATTCACATTATATAGGAAAAGGGCAATAAGCCATTATATGAGTAGAATATACAGGCAGCATTCATGCCATAACACAAGGAACATAAGTGAAACACATAATATGTGCAAGGCATATGCCATTTTCACATCCTTATCTGCTCTTGACCAGTTGTCGTATAAAGAAGATGTGAGACGAGTAGAGACATAGCATACAAACAGTGCCCGGATAAACCAAAAACAGAAGTAAAGGATACAATTGCAAAGCAAGACTCTCCATGCCCTTCAATTCTTCACTCAATCTCTACACAACGCAGGAAGCATCTGAGAGAAGCATAAGCACGGCATTAAAAAAAGAGTTCGAGTTCGGTGAAAAATAATAATATTTTCTAGGCAGAACAACAGTGAGATATGTTATATTCTTCAGTCACAAGAAGGCAGATTGGAAAATCAACCACAACAATATACTTATGTCAAGACTGTTACAAGCCATCAGAAAAGAATTTGCTAGAAAAAGATATCCATGTCTGTTGAAAAAATCTCAATTGTATTCTGCAGACAGAATCTTCACACGTGTGTAAAGTTTGATATCCCAAAAGGCATAAACAGAGTCTATATAATAAACCATGAAAACAAAAGAAAGATTGTCGCTCACCCGGAAGAAGAAAGAACCCTGCTCAAACTAGTCATTAAGTATAAAAATGTGTGCCCTAGGGCTATCAATATCTCAATCTCGTCCTCCTTCCAGCCTCAATCAAAAGATTTACAAATAACAAATCTTCAAGCAACTAGGCAAAAAAAGGCAAAATCATAGAAGCAAAGATTTTTTGTTTTTTTTTGAATAGAAGCAAAGATGTTGAGTTCACAGATCTCACACTGCATTTGTAGGTCCCTTGCCTAGGTGGAGTGTGGCCCCACCTTTTTAGTAAAACCCCAAGTGGCTATGAAGGATATCAAGATTGCTTCTTAAGTAGCATATTGGAATCAGATTATGAGACAGTATAATATTGTATAATCTTAAACAAGAAAAACAGAAAAATAGTTTTTAGATTAGCTATATTAACATTTGCATGATATTTGCTAAAGTATATCTTAAACTCCCTAAAATATCCATGGATATAAATTTTTCAAAGGAAAGACCGTAATATGTATATATAACCAAAGATATATATTGCTGTCACATCCTAATTCAATCAACCCCATCTTAACAAGAAAGAGGAGAAAGGCAATCACTTCCTCTTCGTACGGGTAAAAGAGGATGGATATAAAAACTCAGGTCTACCGGTCTAAGAGGATATTCATATTTGCTTACATTATGGACGGATAACATATTCATGCTCGACTTGTATTCATATTTGCTTCCACTTTTAGTTGTATCCAGTGTTTTAAATATCGAATATTGGCGATATATCGGTCGGCAAAATGATATACTAGATACCGGATATCAGATACTGGGTGATATATCACGATATGATACTAAATATCGGATGTAAAATTGGACGTCATACGTGTGAAGAATATGCATGTGATTGTCAACATAAATCATATGAAACTACTTAAAACAAGTTTATGATCATAAACTCGTAGGAGATACTTACCTTTTATAGAAACTCCTCAAATGCATTTGTAAAAGCTCCTCAAATGCGTCACGTAGCAATATATCGTATATTTTCATCTCGGATATCGGTCAATATATGGCCACTCGGCCCATATCGGTTCAAAAAGATATCCGGTAAAATTTTATACTTATCATATCAATTTGGATAAAAATACCGATATCTCGGCCGATATACCGGTATCTCGGCCGATATTTAAAACAATGGTTGCATCCGAACCAACTTGTCCAAATAGATATTAACTTCATGTCTGGACAATACCTGTTTTTGCAGTCAAACTTCATCACTCAGAATATAATGAGAACAATCATAAAAGAATTAAAAATTTTAGTTCTGCTAGAATCAACAATAGTAATATTAACTTTTCCACCCATAATAGCTAATGGTTTTACTATGATCAGCAGCGTCAGAGAAAGAGAGCTCACTACATTTACAGGTTTTGTTATGAGACTATGATTTCCAAATGCTAGCGAGAGGAAGGGAGGGAAAAGAGACCCAGCTTTGTCCGCACCCTTAATGGTGAATGGTTTTACTATGATCAGTGAGATGAGCACATGAAATAGATAAAGGCTTCATAAAATTTACAGTTCTTTTGATGATACTATAATTGCCAAATGAGAGCAAAAACATTCATTACATCTACAGGTTTTCCCGTGACGCTAAGGTTGCCAAATGCTACTCCTGTACATTAATACAAACTTTTCTTAGACCAGAGAATCTGGTTAGTACACGTCAATACCAGCTCGTAGTGCAACTGTTTTGATCAAAAGATGAGGCTACAGTAAGAAGCCGATAAAAGAAAATATTGCATATTTTGAAGTAGCGCCTTGTCTAAACATTTTGATTTCCTTTCAGCATAACGATACAACATATATACTATAATATAAAATGAGCAGAAAAAATAAGTACCTCCAGCATGATTTATGTACCAGTTTTCCCTTGGTTGCTGCATCAAATGCTGCAAGACAAAGTTAGAGGCTAGATGAAGATTTTTTAGAGAATATCCTCAGATAGAAATTTTAGGGTAGCAGGTTGGGAGAATATAATATGCTTAATGGTCATGGGTACAAAACCCAGACTTTGACAAGTCAAAAGCTAGAACTTGAGTATCATTCCTGCATTTTGATCCCTTTTATTTCTCTCCATTGCAGGTTCACCTATAGTTTTCATATAGGATAACTTGATCTTTGGGATCAAATGGCAATTTAAGCTAACAAAAAAATGAAAGAACTTTACCAAGTAATAGTAACAAATGAAAAAAAAAAAAAAAGGACAAATATCATTTTTAGGTAGAATCATGCTACACATAATGGCCCAGTTGAAATTCTTAGTAGTTTAAAGAGTGAACTGTAAACTCGTTATTATTTGTAGAAACAAATCTATAATTTACATAATGCTATACATGATGCTATTCAATTGAGTGCAGCATATACAAACTATATGATGGTTAACCAAACTTAGCTTACCAGACTCCTGTACAGATCCAACAATATCACTGAAACACTGGATGTTTTCCACTGAAGTGCTTGTAACCTACAATATATAAGTTAAATTTATTACAAATCCAAGGTGAAATAGCATCAAAATGAAACAAGCATGTGCAATGTATTGTTCTGATCTATTAAACATCTAAGTAACATTTACCTACTGTTATAATTCTACACTTTTCATCAATATTCAAGAAATAAGTGAAGGTGATATGATCAGCACTAAAACCATGTCAAGAGACACTAAATCAGAAAGTGAAACCCGCAAAGTGAAACTCAAACCAAAAAAGATGAAAAAAGTAGTCTATAGTGCATGAAAAAAATAGTCTATAGTGCACAATGAATCTCTTAGGATTCACAGCAGTATCAACCTAGAGAAGATGTAGACAAGAAACAATGCCCTACCAAGGATCAAAAAGTATCTCAAAGATCGAAGCAAAGAATGAGAAAGGTCGCATAGAGGAAAAACAAGGAAAACAGGTCCCAGGAATTATCCCATCTGTGTTTGGAAACCTCGAAAGTTGATAGAAGTTAGATCCATGGTGCAGATGGTGCAGGTAGACTTCCTAGCATTTTTCAAATAAACATGTTGAGCATTTATGTCAAAAATTTCCTTCAGTCTAGAATAATGCACAAGCCAAAATTTTCTACAAGCAATTAGTAATTTACTCATTTAGATCTAAAATCCCTACATGTAACTGCAGCATGAAAATAATATCTTGATTCCATCTAGGCCCCAAAGATCATTAGTTGTTTTGGAAAAATGGAAAAGAGAAGAGACATGAAGATTGAGCGAATGGTACCATTCCAGTTCCTACATACAAGAATCAACTTTTCCGGCCAAGAAACTAAATGTGTGTGCATGGCAATAGTGCAACCAAAATATGTTATTAACAATTGAAACTTATGCATACCCCTCTGATAATATTCAAAACCGACCGAGCGAAACAAGGGAGGTTTCTCCGGCGACTCTTATATGAAATTTGTCTGTCTTGTTTGTTCGTCTTCAACTTTCCCCTTCTTTTAGCCAAACAAAAAAACTCTCCCGATCTGCCCCTCTCTGCCTCTCCGATCCGACCCCGCCGCTCCCTCTCTCTCCTCTCCATTTCCACTCTCTCCCTCCTGTCTCTATCTGGAAAATCGAAACCCTGCAAGCAAACTTTGGAGAGAGGAGAGATCGAGAAACCCTAGATTATGAAGAGCAAGAAGCCACTGAAGCAGTCAAGCACGGTGCCAGCTCAGGAGACTCAGGTCGACAAATTCCTGTAAGCATGTTCTGCTCTCTTTCAGTCTGTGATATATTTTGAATCGATTTCTCTTCGATGATTTTGGTGATTGTTCAAAATTTTGGGGTTTTTCTTGCGAGAATTGAGAAGATTAGGGTTTTGGAATTTCAGTATTGCGAGTGGGACGGTCCAGAATGGCTATCTGCAACTGAATCAAAGAGGGCTGCGATTGATTTCTAAAGAGAGCGGTAGTCAAGTGAGTTGAGTTCATCTCAATTTTCTTTTTGCCCCCCTCTTGAATTTTTTGTGTTGATTTTTATTTCATAATGAACAGTCAAATTGATGTTGGGGTATAAAAAATGGCAAAATTTGTTAAGAGCAAGGAAATTGAGCTTGTATTTAGAGAAATTATGGAAGGCTCATTTTTAGTGTTTTCACAAAATTGAAAGGCACATTTATTATCTGAAGGTAACCTCACAATTAATGTCTTAAAGACAGTTTAGTTAAGAGAGGTTATTTCTTCAAGGTGTTCCCTGATGTTCACTTAACTAAGGCAAAACATTCACATAGAAGTGGTGCTTCTTCTAATTCTTTATTTTTTATGTAAATTTTATGAGAAGAGAAGTAGCACTTATTATGGAAAACTAAAAAGAGATCTCACTAATTTCTACAATAAATGATATTATATTGACCGGAGGGCTCTTAACATAAAAGCCATTAGGTCAAAGGGTTTCCAAAACGATGGCTAGATGGGAGTGCTAAACCACACCAAAGTATTTGGGCAATCTTTATGCATTGCCTTCTCAACTAGAAGTGCTTTACTGTTTTGGATGGTCTTAAGAAAAATACCAGCCTCTCCTATTATCAGTTTGGCTAGACACAGCTCCTTTTGGATAAATTGAATTGTGATGCAATATTTACATAACTATGTTAAACTGTTTGGCAACAATAGGTTGTGCTGGTTCAAGTTTAACTTGATTAATACATTAATATATTCTATACTTATTGATTCAGTGTCTGACTTACTTTTACCATGTCTGTGCAGCCACGAGATGTTAAAGAGTTGGGCGCACAATTCTCTCCGGAAGATCTTGAGACCATTAAAGTTATTGGGAAAGGAAGTGGCGGTGTTGTTCAACTTGGTCGTCACAAATGGTTGAGGACATTATTTGCTTTAAAGGTAACTAAATAGAGGCAACCATCCCCCCTCCCCCCTCCCACACACACACACACAAAGTTTTTGTTGTTATTTATATTTATAAAGCATGCACATGTATTAACTATATTAAATTTTCTAATTTTAAGAGGTCGATACTCATTATAAAATTTCTACTCGTGTCAGAGTTCTTATTTGAAACACTAACTACATAGTTACGAAATTATCTTTAGGCTGAGGATATTGTTGCCTCCCTTAAAATGATAACAATGTTGATAATTCTGACTCGAGACCCTTATCCACAATACAAATAGATGTTCACCAGTCTTTTTAGAGGACCTTCCTTGGGAAAATGAATGAGCCAATATGTAACAAGGATTTGCTTCCTTAGAGATCAAGTACTTGATGCACAGAGGACTTTAATCCGTAAAGAATGGTTTGATTGTCAAAAGTGGGCCTACAATAAATGTAGCCAAGTAGGTGAGTACTTAGACAAACAAATTGAACAACTTCTTCTTTTTCCTTTTTAAATAAAACATTTTAAAACCAGCAGTAGCAGGCAGCACACAGCAGTTATGTCTCATAACTTTTCAAGTAGGTTTTCTCCTGTGACTACTATATTAATTTTGTACGTCTGCCCATCTTCACTTTTCAGCGCCCCCCCCCCCCCCCCCCCCCCCCCCCCCCCCCCGGCTTGCCATCGCTCCTCTCCCCTCTCCCCTCTCCCCTGTCCGATCGCCCACCACTGCTCTCATTTCCCCTCTCTCCTCTCCAATTTTTGGTTGTGTCACATGTTTTGATATCGCGATTGACATTCTTCTGGCAACTGCTCCTTCGCCGTCACCAATCTCAGTCGATCGGTTCCCACCGCTTCGCGGTATATACTAGTTTTACTCCACAACTTCAACATATGATTAGTGCACATTGGCTTGAGCACCTTACTCCAACATGCATATAAGGTCTCAGAAATGGCAGTAATCTGAAATGCAATTTATCGCCCAACATAATCAAAACTATAATTAGAGATGCAATAATTACAGACTACCTAATTAAATTTCAGTTCAGTGCTCCATCCAAACCAGATAAATGGCAGATCATTACATCATTCGAGCAAACACTCTGAACAATGATATATTTTTCCAAATATGGAAGGCTGACAAGCTTAAGGATTTCAACGCAGCATATTAAGGAATGTTAAGTCTTAGTTACCTAACTGCTTTTATAGTGATCCAAAATGTTATAGTTTGGTAACAAGAAACAGAATTTGATATCAGAATTCAACAAAACGAAATCTAGGCATAAAAGCCCTAGCCCGACAATGATTCATCAAAATTACAACTTTAATACAGCAATCTGTTGCTTTCAGCGAGCTAAATCTAACTGTTGATGATTTTTAATGGAACTGACCTCAGATAGAGCCAGAAGGAGCGAAGAGAAGAGAGAGGCGTAGCTCTCGGCAATGGCGACGGAAGCCCTCTCCACGATCTCCAGTGCTTTAAAGATCTCTTTTTGATCGAGAGCAGCTGCTGGCTTGGCCTCCGTTGGATCTCGGTCTTCTCGAGAGTCGCTAGGGTTTTGAGGCGTTTCGAGATTTTTGAGATTTTCACCGTCGGTTTCTTCCGTTTTCATTTTGGAATCGAAATCAACGAATTTCGCCGCCAATAAAAGAATCTCGTTGCTGCATTTTAGGATGAAAATTGGAATAAAACTGAAGGACATTTCTGTAAATTACTCAGATTCAAACATCGAGGAAAAAAAACCCGGGAACGGAATAACGAAGGCGACAAAGGCGCCCACCAAATGTGATAATGATACTCATCAATTTTTAAAAAAAAAATTCTAATTTACCCCTCCCCGCCTTCTCCTTCTCTCTCTCCCTCTGGGCGAACCGACGGCGGCCTCCCCACCGGCATCCCCCTCTGAGCACATTCAGCCTCGCCTTCCCTCCCCGCCTCCAGCCCTGAGCTGTTCGACTGGACGTCTGGTCGAACAGCTCTAGGGGAGGGGGAGGGGGAGGGGGGTTGGGTGCTCGCCGCCGTTCGTCAGGAAAGAAAAAGGAGAAGAAATTAGAGAGAAGGGTATTTATAATATTCCCTATCTAATAATACTATATTTCTAGTTTTATTAATTTCTTTAGAATTACTTATCATTATTATTATTAATTAATCTATTTTGTATATGTGTACAAATACATGTATATACATCTGTACTATATTTATGTTCATGTCTGTCTCCATGCGTGCATGAGTATGTCTGTAAATATGTGTGCGTGAGTGCGCGCACGCGCACACACATATATAACCATTATTATTATTATTATTATTATTATTATTATTATGTTATTGGTATTATTCCTTATCATTTTCTATTTTCCAAGCTCAAGTCTAAAGCCCATGTCTTCTCCTTCTCTGTTTTTCTTTATTTTTCTCTCCTCATTCCATGAAGCCCAAACCCAGGACCACTTCTCCATTCTATTTTCTTTTATTTTTCTCATTCAGTTAATTCTTTTTTCTGTAAGCCCATGAACCAAGCCTATTGATATCTCATTAGTCTAATCTATAATCCAATCCTATAGATAATCATAATTCAATTTATAATCTTATCTATTAAATCCTACATCCTAACTAACTAATCCTAATCTAAACTAATCTCCAACCTTCTCAACAATCACCCATTATAATCTCCATCTCTCCATCAACATGTAGCCCCTGTCTCTCTCTCCACTTGCACCTCCTCCTTGTGCGCCACCACTCGCAGCACGCCGTCGTGCCATTTCGGAACCGCCAACGATGCTTCGCCATCTACTCCATCTTGCCTGAGCTCTCCTCTCCATCTTGCACACACCTCCGTCGAGCTCCGCCCTTGACCTCTGGCTACACCCATGGAGCTCTTCCTCCCTTGTCGTTATCTCCTCTCAGCCAGCAGCTCTGTCGGTGAATCACGGCAACCCCGACAATCCCTCGGAGCCGCCGACCTCCTCCACGGTCTTCGTCAAGCTGCTGTCGTGCTCCGATCTCCACTCGTCGGCCTCCTCCATGACCGTCGTGCACCACTTTCCCCCTGTACATAATGAGCTCTCTCTCTTTCTCTCTCTCTCTCTCTCTCTGAGTATTTAAGGTAGGGGTGTGTGTGCATAATTAATGCATGTGCATTCGTATTGAATGTGTGTGTGTACAGTGTAAATGTGTGTATGCATGGGTGAGCTCTCTCACTTTGTTAGTGTATGTATATTAGTGTGTGTACATGTTTTTCTTTCTCTCGTCCTCCTATCCATCTTATTCCCTGTGCTGCCGCATCAGACTACCCCCGTGGCCTGGCTGTGAACTCCGTCGATTAGATCCGCACCATATCCTTCCTCCCCCATCTTCTTTTTCTTCTCCTTCTCTTACACAACACCGCACCATGGTCGGCCTCCCAGAGTGCCACCCATTACAACGCCACCACCCACGAACCCATCTCCTCCTTTCCTCGATTGCGAGTGTCGCGCCACCTTCGCCTGATGACATGCTAGACCTCCGAATAACCAACCCCACAGCCCATCACCACCATCTTCCCCTCATCATCACAACCCCCCCCCCCCCCAACGCCACAACGCCATCACCTCCATCATCCCCGAGACCAGGGAGCCCATCGCCGATCTCTGCACGAGCACCTCCGCCCGACGTCGGAGCCATCGGCCTCCTCCATCTCCTAACCCGAGGCACCTATTTGATCTCTTCCACACCTTGTCGCAGCCTCTCCATCCTCCGCCACGAGCTCGACACCCAGCACCCCCACTGCCACTTTCCTCAACCCTGCACACTTCAACAGCCGCCCAAGTCAACCCACGACCATCTCCCCCTAATGCTGCCGCCCAACTATATGCCCACGCCCGCGCCCAACCCCTTCTCCCTCTTTCCTGGTGTGCCGCCAACCATCGGAGCCGTACCACAACTCCGCCATGCCCGATCTCCTTTCACGCATTGTCCAGGCTGAACCGCAACCCCATGGCTGCTACCTGTTGGCCCGAGGGCCCATCACTCTAGTTTTGATGATGATCAACTCATGTAGTTACAGTACTAATGATCTTGTGTTTAATTAGTGACAGATTTATGATCAAGATCTTAGTAGGTGCATAGCTTCAACAAAGGATTTAAAGTCAAGTTTTGGAGCTAGCACGGTGTGATCCAAAGTGCTTTTGGATCGTGTTTGGACCAAGTCAAGAAGATGT
The DNA here is from genome assembly GCA_038442645.1 of Agave tequilana. Classification (NCBI taxonomy): domain Eukaryota; kingdom Viridiplantae; phylum Streptophyta; class Magnoliopsida; order Asparagales; family Asparagaceae; genus Agave; species Agave tequilana. Next base: position 158,983 of record JAVJIF010010509.1, on the reverse strand, counting down.
GAAGACTTCAAGTGAAGACCTTCAAGATCAAGACTTGTGTCTAGGTTTGTTTTTGTAAGATTTTGTTTTAGATAAAATGTAAAGGATAGAATAGTTGGTGGATTGCTCAAGTATACATACACACACACACTCTTGATAGTTTTGTTTTTACAAAAGATTTTCTATTATTACAAAATATCATTTTGGTTTTTGGTATTCAAGTTTATATGTTTTATCCAAAACCATATTTAGTGCATAATGTCAAAAACATAGATATTTCACCATGTTTGTGTAGTGGATCATATCCATACACTCTATGCTTCAAATGAGTTTAAATATCTTGTTTTTATGTTTGGAGAAGTTTTGGAAAACAAGTTTTAGAAAAATCAAGTTTGGAAAAATACTGTTTTCATTTGAGCCAATTTTTCCATATTACAAAAATAGTCCAAATCATTTGTAACATGCCTTGATTTTGTGCAAGCATGTTTGTTTATCAAAGTATATTGGTAAAACTATTTTTGTAGATTTTTCAGTATTTTATGGGATTTTATTTGAGCCATAAACACCAAGTTTTTAATCCCTTAACTTTTGTTTCCTGGCTTGGCCGACTTCAATCTGCGGTCGACCGGGACGGTCGACCGCAGATTGAAGTCGGCCGACCGTCACGGTCGACCGACGTGCACAGACGTGCACGCCAGTTCTGACAGGAGGGCCGGTCGACCGTCCAGAGAGCTCTGCTCTCTGGAAAGGCCCCGGTCGACCGGGCGGTCGACCGGACAGAGAGACTTACTCTCTGTATCCTGGCCTCGGTCGACCGACCGGTCGACCGATGGCACAACGGTCTGAAATATGACCGTTGGCCGGTCGACCGGGCGGTCAACTGACAGTTCTGTCAGGCCTCCAACAGCTAGTTTTTGGAGCCTTATAAATTGGGCCATTTGGGGGCTGTTTTCTCTAAGATTTTAAAGTGAATTTTTCACCAGTTTTCCCAACTCTTTTAAGAGGTTTCTCCACTTGTTATAGAGCAAATATTTCTAATCAAAAGGAGAGTTTTATTAAGAGTGTTTAAAAGAGATTTTTTGAGTTTTCCTCTACCATTCTCATCCTTGTTTTTCTCACACAAACACTTGAGCTATCCATTGCTATTCATCCTATAGGAGTGCTGTAGTGAGATTGTTTCTAGGTGATCAAAGTGTTGTGATCAGCAAAGACTTATTTCTTGTACTTTGAGGAGGGGGACATGTGTGTCCGCGGTGTTTCGAGTTCGGGTGCGAACTTGTTGTTTGAGGTGCGGCTTCGGCGAGCTTGTGGGGCTTGCGGTGTGTACGGGCTAGGGAATCCGAGAGCTTGTAGGTATTGCGGCACCGAGTGATCCGGTGGGATCGATTATAGTGGAAATCCTTCGTGTGTCGAAGGCGGGGATGTAGAGCAAGTGTGCTCGAACCTCAAAACAAATCCCTTGTGTTTGCGATTGCTCTTACTCTCTCTCTCCCTTATTGTTTTATATCTTGCATGCCTCTATTGCTTTCATATTTATATGCTAGATATGATTATGTGCTCATATTGATATATTGCTTGGGGTTTGTTTGCTAACACTTGTATTCAACCAAGAGAGCCAACGCGGCACCTCAACCCTTATCTAGGGGAATTTAGAGGAGTTAGTCCAGAGCCCTTCACGGGGAATTCGGCTACACTCTTGTGTTATACGTGGTGTTTAGTTTAAGAGTTTAGTTTAGGTCATAATAGTTTTTACTTCCGCATTATTTGGCATTAAGTGACCATTAGATTAGCCATCATCTATTCACCCCCCTCTAGGTGATCCTATAATTGGTATCAGAGCCAAGTGCTCTGAATTTGGGTCTTACAACCTAGAGTTAAAGATCCTCATTTTAGGCTAATCACAATATTTGTACACACACCATGGATTTCATGTCACCACCCACCTTTGACATTCTTAACATCCAAATTTGGAAGATTAAGATGTCCTTGTACCTCAAAGCCCTAGGCATTCATGTTTATCTTGCCACGACTAATGATTCATATGTTAATAATAGCAAGTATATTGAGGCTAACTCAAAAGTCATTCATGCTTTGAAGAGTACCCTAAATGATGATTATTTATCTAGGGTTTCTAATATTGATTCGGCTTTTATAGCTTGGAACATCATCACCTCCCTTGGCGAAAAGGATCTATATTATGCCGGGAGCGATTCGGATGTTGGAAGCGACACCTCCAACATGTGCTATATGGTCAAAGGGGATAACCCCCTTGAGGTAACTACCGAATCCGAGGTAGATGAAAATGACATGTCATATGATGAGCTCACATCCTTTTGTCAACTATTGCTTAAAAAATATGACATGCTTAAGAAAGATAATAAAAATTTGAAAAAGAAATTTGAGTGCATGCATATGGAAAATGATTCTTTTAAAAATAATATTGCATGTTTAGAAAAAGAAAATGATGTTTTGAAAAATGAAAATGTTTCCTTAATGTCCAAATTGAATAATCTTTGTGAAGAAAATATGTTTTTGAAAAATAAAATTGCTTTGGTGGAAAAACAAAAGGAAGTTGCTTTTCAAGAAAACAACTCTTTAAAAGGAAAATGTTTGAAAAAGAAAAAGAAAAAGAAAATGTTTCTAAAAAGAAGAAAAATAGTTTTATATCTCATCATGCTTTACATGCCACCACAAATGAGATAAATGTTTTGAAAAATAAAATGAATTGTTTGAGCTCCACTTTGAGCTCATGTGCATTTAATCACACTAGATTGGAGTCTATGTTTTCAAAGAAACAAGCTCCACATTCTCATGCACATCATTATGCATATGCTTATGTTGCACGCCACGATCATACACATACACATAAGCATTCTAAGGTGTACAAATGTACATACTGTGGCCGCAAAGGCCATTTAGCAAAATTTTGTTTTGATAAGTTGCATGTTTATATTTTGCTAAAAATAAAAATGTTTAGGTGCCTTACAAAGCTAACCCCCAAGGACCCAAAAGAAAATGGGTACCAAAACTCCCACCTTGTGTTTTTGATGTAGGTGAGGGCTCTCACACGACGTGAGAGGGATGGTGCCTTAATGGTGGATGCACTTTGACTTGATGGACACATATATGGATGCATCACTATCAAGGAGGTTTGGTGAGACAACCACCATGTTTGGAGATTTAGAACATGGTTCCCTAGTTGGTAACTATTTCTAAACTCTTAGTTTATTTATTTACATGCTTGTTCATATATCATATTTTTAGCATGTTCATTTGTTTTATGTGCTTCATGTGGTAAACTAGTTTAAATGTAGTTTTTATCAAAACTTGTATTTATATATGTACAAATAGTGAGAACAAATTGATTCATATATGTTTGCACTTCATGCTCATTTGTACCCACTATATGCACAGATATAGGCTAGTTTTGATGATTCTTTCATTTATACTCTTTTTGCCTATTTTCATGGTTACTTCATGTATATGTAATTTTTATTCAAAACTAATAAATATACATGTATATCCTTTTTTAGTCTCTTGCCTTCATGCAAATACTATTAATAGACTCGTTTTATGTTTGGGATATGTATGCCTATTGTTAGTTTTAGATTAATCATACATATATCATGAAATTTATTGTTTTTAATGAAAAATAAATTTTCATGTTTTGTTTGATAAAATAAAATGAATAATTTGTTTTGATCATTTTGAGCCTAAATGAATATTTTCATGAAAATGCTATTTACATGATTATTGAACACTCATACTTCTTTTGTTTTGTCATGACTTTGATTCATGAACACTTTTACGAGCTTAATCGATTTTGAGTGTCATCTCTTGTGTATTTAGTATGATTCATGAAATACATATGATTTGGTTTCATGTTTTTGAAGGATCTTTAACTAGTTTTTCAAAAAAAATTAATTTAACTAGTTATTTATTCTTCAATGTTTTATGAGTTATACACACGATCTTATTATTGTTTCAATTGATATCATTGGATTCTTTCAATTGGTATCAATTTGACTCTATTTTTGTATATACTCATATTTTGTTTTCTTATATATGTATGTATCAATTTCATTTGGTATACTCATTTCTCATACATATATATGAGTTATTTGTGCTTGAGTTAAAATTGTTTTACATGTTTAAAGCACAAAGTTGTTTATAATAAGAAAATAAAAATTTTAAGAAAAATTCTCAAGATTTGTCTTATTGAGAAAATTCAAATTTTTTTTTATAAGAAAAATTCAAAATTTTTTATTTGTATTGCCTATATGCAAGGAGAGCTTAACATCTCTTCTACATATAGATTCATGTTGAGTGTATTGTATATTGAGGAGCTTGACAACTCTTCTTTATGTGGTACACGTGTGTAGGGGGAGCTTCACATCTCCTCTTATGCATTACATAATATGTGTTATGTGAATTAGGGCTTGTCATCCCTTCTTCATGTAATGCATGTGTATAGGGAAGCTAACTTAACGTCTTCCTCTTCATGAATGTATATCGCATATAATCCTTATTAATTGATTTGAGTTTACCCCTTCATTGGTTCTTTGTTTCGGACAAAAAGGGGGAGAAAGATTTATTTGTAAGAAAATTTATTTGTTGATTTTGCTTTTACTTTAACCCTTTGTTGATGATTGACAAAAAGGGGGAGAAGTATTTGAGATATATGCATGTTTTTCTTGCTTAAGGGGGATTAGTATTTGTGTTTATGCATATATTTTTTTTTGTTGTGCAAATAGGAGAAAAAGAATTTTTGTTTGATGCTTGATTAGCATGTTTACTCCTACATTTGCATACATGTTTATGTGCCTCATTGCATATTTATTTTGTTTATTTGTGATGCATGAGTTAAGGGGGAGCTTCTTTGGAGCTTTACTTTAATCCATGCATATATAACTTCATGAGTTTTGTCATCATCAAAAAGGGGGAGATTGTTGGCCCGAGGGCCCATCACTCTAGTTTTGATGATGATCAACTCATGTAGTTATAATACTAATGATCTTGCGTTTAATTAGTGAGATTTATGATCAAGATCTTAGTAGGTGCATAGCTTCAACAAAGGATTTAAAGACAAGTTTTGGAGCTAGCACGGTGTGATCCAAAGAGCTTTTGCATCGTGTTTGGACCAAGTCAAGAAGATGTGAAGACTTCAAGTGAAGACCTTCAAGATCAAGACTTGTGTCTAGGTTTGTTTTTGTAAAATTTTGTTTTAGATAAAATGTAAAGGAAGAATAGTTGGTGGATTGCTCAAGTATACATACACACACACACTCTTGATAGTTTTGTTTTTACAAAAGATTTTCTATTATTACAAAATATCATTTTGGTTTTTGGTATTCAAGTTTATATGTTTTATCAAAAACCATGTTTAGTGCATAATGTCAAAAACATAAATATTTCACCATGTTTGTGTAGTGGATCATATCCATACACTCTATACTTCAAATGAGTTTAAATATCTTGTTTTTGTATTTGGAGAAGTTTTGGAAAACAAGTTTTGAAAAAATCAAGTTTGGAAAAATACTGTTTTCATTTGAGCCAATTTTTCCATATTACAAAAATAGTCCAAATCATTTGTAACATGCCTTGATTTGTGCAAGTATGTTTGTTTATCAAAGTATATTGGTAAAACTATTTTTGTAGATTTTTCAGTATTTTATGGGATTTTATTTGAGCCAAAAGACCAAGTTTTTAATCCCTTAACTTTTGTTTCCTGGCTTCAGCCGGTCGACCGGGACGGTCGACCGCAGATTGAAGTCGGCCGACCGTCACGGTCGACCGACGTGCACAGACGTGCACGCCAGTTCTGACAGGAGGGCCGGTCGACCGTCTAGAGAGCTCTGCTCTCTGGAAAGGCCCCGGTCGACCGGACAGAGAGACTTGCTGTCTGTATCTTGGCCTCGGTCGACCGACCGGTCGACCGATGGCACAACGGTCTGAAATATGACCGTTGGCCGATTGACCTGGCGGTTGACCGACAGTTCTATCAGGCCTCCAACGGCTAGTTTTTGGAGCCCTATAAATTGGGCCATTTGGGGGCTGTTTTCTCCAAGATTTTAAAGTGAATTTTTCACCAGTTTTCCTAACTCTTTTAAGAGGTTTTCTCCACTTGTTATATAGCAAAAATTTTCAATCAAAAGGAGAGTTTTATCAAGAGTGTTTAAAAAGAGATTTCTTGAGTTTTCCTCCACTATTCTCATCCTTATTTTTCTCACACAAACACTTAAGCTATCCATTGCTATTCATCCTATAGGAGTATTGTAGTGAGATTGTTTTTAGGTGATCAAAGTGTTGTGATCACGAAAGACTTCTTTCTTGTACTTTGAGGAGGCGGACGTGTGTGTCCGCGGTGTTTCGAGTTCGGGTGCGAACTTGTTGTTTGAGGTGCGGCCTCGGCGAGCTTGTGGGGCTTGCGGTGTGTACGGGCTAGGGAATCCGAGAGCTTGTAGGTGTTGCGGCACCGAGTGATCCGGTGGGATCGATTATAGTGAAAATCTTTCGTGTGTCGAAGGCGGGGATGTAGAGCAAGTGTGCTCGAACCTCGAAACAAATCCCTTGTGTTTGCGATTGCTCTTACTCTCTCTCTCCCTTATTGTTTTATATCTTGCATGCCTCTATTGCTTTCATATTTATATGCTTGATATACTTGTGTGCTCATATTGATATATTGCTTGGGGTTTGTTTGCTAACACTTGTATTCAACCAAGAGAGCCAACGCGGCTCCTCACCCTTATCTAGGAGAATCTAGAGGAGTTAGTCTAGAGCCCTTTACGGGGAATTCGGCTACACTCTTGTGTTATACGTGGTGTTTAGTTTAAGAGTTTAGTTTAGGTCATAATAGTTTTTACTTCCGCATTATTTGGCATTAAGTGACCATTAGATTAGCCATCACCTATTCACCCCCCTCTAGGTGATACTACACTGCCATCTCTGTAGGTCGCATCCACACCACTCCTTTTCTCGTTCTTCTTCCCGTGAAACCGCTGTAGCCGAGCATCACCTCTGCTGGAGCGGCATCTCCTTTGTCGGTCACTCTCTGCCTCCTCCGCCTCTACCTCTGAGCCCGAGCCCTGCTTTCCCCTTCTCTCTCAGGTTACTCTCTCTCTCTCTCTATGTGTGTGTGTGTGTGTGTAATGGGTATTCTGTGTGAGTATTATGTGTGTACATATTCAATGTTATGTGTATGTGTGGGGCTCTGTGTTTACCTCTCGCTATGGGTATTCTGTGCCTATCTCTCTTTCATTCTGTCTATATTTATATGTGTGCAAGTGTGTATACATGTTGTGTGTGCATTAATAAAAATGTGTGTGTTTGTGTTATTTTCTCTCGTTTTGTGTATATATTGGTTGTGACTAATTGTGTGCCTGTGTGTACGTGTGTGTGTAGTGCATGAGCATGTGGGTTTATGTAATTCTCTTCCCCTCTCACAAAATGTGTGTGCTAATTCAGCCTCTGTGCATGTGTGAACGTGTGCATGTGTTGTGTGTGTGTGTGTTGGGGGGGGGTTTGGGTATCTCTCTCTCTCTCTCTATATATATATATATATATATATATATATATATATATATATATATATATATATATATATATATATTGTAAGATCACCTAGAGGGGGGGTGAATAGGTGATGGCTAATCTAATGATCACTTATGAACAAATAATGCGGAATTAAAACTAAGATGACCAATTAAAACTTCTTTTAATTAAACACTTATGTATAACACAAGAGTGTTGCCGAATTCCCCTTGCGAGGCTCTGGACAAGCTCCTCTAGATTCCCCTTGAATGGGTTGAGGTGCCGCGTTGGCTCTCTTGGTTGAATACTAGTGTTAACAAGCAATCCCACGCAAGTATATAACAATATAAGCACAAGGGTATATCAAGCATGTACAAGTGAAGACAATGAAAGTAAATGCAAGATATAAAAGAGACAAAGAGAGAGAGAGGGAAGAGTAAGCAATCGCAAACACAAGGGTTTGTTTCGAGGTTCGAGCACACTTGCTCTACATCCCCGCCTTCGACACACGAAGGGTTTCCACTATGCAAGATCCCAATGGATCTCTCCTCGGTGCCGTACACCTACAAACCCTCGGACTCCCAAGTCCCGTACACACGCAAGCCCCCTAAGCTTGCCGAGGCCGCACCTCGAACCACCAAGAGTTCACAACCGAACTCCAACCACAACGAGCACACTTGCCCGCTTCCTCAAAGTACAAAGAAAGGATCTCTTTGATGATCACAACACTTGATCACCTAAAGAGCACTCTCACTACAACACACCTATAGGAATATCTAGCAATGGAAAGCTCAAGTGTGGTGTGAGAAAAGCAAGGAAAGACTATGGTGAAAAACTCAAAGAATCACTTAACACTCTCTTGATAAAAACTCTTCCTTTTGATTGGAAGTATTTGCACTTAAATCTTGTGGAGAAACTCTTCTAAAAGTATCAGAAAAAACTGCTCAAGAAATCTCCAAAATCTTAACCTCAAAACAGTTGACAAGACCCCCTTTTATAGGCTGCCAGAAATAGAGCCGTTGGGGTTCTGTCAGTGCTGTCGGTCGACCGCCGGTCGACCGGCCAACGGTCATTTTTCTGACCGTTGCAGCCACCGGTCGACCGGCTCGGTCGACCGATAACCTGGAATGAACTGTCGGTCGACCTATCGGTCGACTGGACATTTCCAGAGAGCAAACTCTCTTGGTCGGTCGACCGACCCGGTCGACCGGCCACTGTGCTGACAACGTGCACAGGGCTGTGCACATCGGTCGACCGGTCCGGTCGACCGACATGGCCTGTCAGCCAGTCTCCAGGTCTGAAAACAGGATTTAAAATCTTTTTATAAAATCCTAAAAATACATAGAAATTCTACAAAAATAGTTTTACCAATATACTTGAAAGAACAAACATGCTTGCACAAAATCAAGACATGTTATAGATGTTTTGGTCTATTTTTGTAACTTGGAAATATTAGCTCAATAACCAAAATGTATTTTTCCAAAACATGTTTTTCCAAACTAGTTTTTCTAAATCTTCATCAAATACAAACACAAGATATTTGAGTTCATTTTAAAGCATAGTGTGTATGGATATGATCCACTACACAATCAATAAGAAATATCTATGTTTTTGATATAAAGCTCTAATCAAGATTTTGGTTTAAAGATATGAACTATGAAATACCAAAATCCAAGATAAATATTTTGTCTCAAAGAAAATCTTTTAAAAAAAAATTCTTTTCTAAAAAGAAATCTTTTATGAAATCAATTAAATCAAGAGTTCTATCAAGAGTGTGTGTGTGTGATATAACTTGAGCAATCCACCAACTATCTATCCTTTACATTTTTTACTAAAACAAAAATACAAATCTTATACCTAGACACAAGTCTTCATCCTCTTGAAGTCTTCACTTGAAGGCTTCTCATCTTCTTGACTTGGTCCAAATGCAATCCACCGAGCTCATCTCTAGATGTGTTCTTGATGCATAGGCTCGTGAATCAACCGGTGCTAGCTTCCAACTTGACTTTAAATCCTTTGTTGAAGCTCCACACCTACTAAGATCTTGATAAGGAATCTGTCACTAATTAAACACAAGATCATTAGTAATCATAACTTCATGAGTTGATCATCATCAAAACTAGGGTGAAGGGCCTTTGGGCCAACAATCTCCCCTTTTTGATGATGACAAAACTCATGGAGTTATATATGCATGGATTAAAGTAAAGCTTCAAAGAAGCTCCCCCTTAACTCATGCATAATAAATAAGCAATAGATATTCAATGAAGCACATAAAAATGTATACAAATGAATGCATGTAAAACAAAACAAATCTTTTATTTCTTGTGATGCATGAGTAAAAGCACAAGTATAAAAACTCAAAATCATCTCAAAATCTTTCTCTCCCTTAAGTAAGGAACAAATACTTCTCCCCCTTAAGGAAATCATGCATATAACTCAAATACTTCTCCCCCTTTTTGTCAATCATCAACAAAGGGTTCAAAGTTCAAATCATCAAACAAATTTTCTCCCCCTTTTTGTCAAAAATAAGGAAATCAAGGAGGGTAAAATACAAATCAATCAATAAAATTTATATGCGATATAAATTCATGAAGAGGAAGACGTTAAGTTAGCTTCCCGACACATATACATTACATGAAAGAGGGATGACAAGCCCTAATTCACATAACGTATAATATGTCATGCATAAGAGGAGATGTGAAGCTCCCCCTACACACGTATATCATGAAAAGAAGAGTTGTCAAGCTCCTCAAATTATAATATACTCAACATGAATCTACATATGGAAGAGATGTTAAGCTCTCCTTGCATATAGACAATACAAATCAAAAATTTGAATTTTTCTTTATCAAAACAAAATTTTAACTTTTTCTTAGTAACAACAAATTTTGAGATATCTTAGAAAGAGATCATATTATAAGATATCAAATAACACAATTTTGCATGGTTCCAATTGTAAAATAATCAAATTTTGAATTTTTGATACCAATTTCAAAAAAATACAATGCACAAGCTTATTATGAAATACCAATTTGAAGTCTAATTAAGCTTAGCATTATCAATCTATGTGCTTTAAAAGATACCAATTGTAAAATAAGCAAATAGATCACATATATGTATGAATAGATATAATTAAAATTTGAAAGCACTCATACAATCAAAATATGAATATACACTTGTAAAAACAAGCACACAACTATCATATATATGTATGAAGAGATTATATCAATAGAGATGGATACATACATATAAAGAAAGCAAAATATGAGTATATACCAAAAAGGTTCATATTGATACCAATTGCAAATAACCAATGATACCAATAGAGAAATAGGCTTAGGTGTATATGTCATATAATCTAACACATGAAGAATTCGAACTAGTTATCAAGGAATAAATCAAAAGGTTTTTCATGAAATATCAATGAAACACAAGGCACTAAAACACTCTAATCCATAAAGTCCATTTAATGTTTTCAATAGATGTGAGTGTACTAATATTATGTGAAGCATGGCATCATGAAAATTACAATAAAACTCAATATTCCTTTAAATTTTGAATTATCATAACTTTTAAAACCTTGAAAATCATAAAAAAGATTTTTATTAAAAAAATGTTTCATAATATATGTATGTTTTGTCAATACAAGAAGCATACATACATATCTCTAACACAATTGAGTCCATGTATATAGATTTGCATGAAAGGCAAATGACTCAAGAGGTATCCATGTATATCTTAATGTTTTGGCAAAATAACCATATACATGAAATGAAATCACATGATCATAACATAAATCCAAATGGGAATACAAGTTTAAGAATGTAATGATCATCAACATAAGGCTATACTAGTACATCTAATAGGTTCAAATAAGCATTCAAGTACACATATCAATAGATTTATTTGTGCCCATAATATGTTCAAGTATAAATCCTAGTGTTGATAGAAATTAACATTTAAACTAATATTCAATACATGAAGCGTTCAAATCTTGAGAACATAAAAGAATTTATCCATAAAATCAAAAATAGGATCATGTGCAATACTTGAAGAATAGATAACTAGTTTAGAAATGAATTTTTGACAAACTAGTTAAAGATCCTTCATAAATAAAAAATCATATGTTTTTCATGAATAATACTAAATACATAAAAGTTCAAGCACTCATATTCCATAAAGCTCAACATATATATTTTCTTAAAGATTGAGTGTTCAAAGGTTATGTAAATAGTATCTACATGAAAATAGTCAGAGAAGCCCAAATCAAATCATGACTAAAATTTTTATTTAACAACACACAAAAATCATTTTTATCAAAACAAATCATCTTAAAAAATAATCTACATGGTATATGTATGAATTATACAAATCTAGCAATATGCATACATATCCCAAATATTAAAAGAGTCTATTAAATGTTTGCATGAAGGCAAGAGACTCACGTGTATACATGTATATTTATTAGATTTGAATTAAGCATGCATATACATGAAGTAAATCACAAAAATTGGCAAAACATGTATATATGAGAATTATCAAAACTAGATTATACATATGCATAAAGTGGATACAAGTGAGCATGAAGTTCAAATTATTTAAGAGTCAATTGTAATTCACTATACATCTATGTATGAATACAAGTTTTGAAATATTCTACATCTAAGCATGTAAATACCACATGAAGCACATAAAAAATCTTAAAACAAAATCATGAACATGCTATGAATATGACATAAGTAAATAGCATGAACATAAAAGTAGGAGTTTAGAGGTTGTTACCAACTCCAAAGCTCCAAATATGGTGGCCTTTCCCACCAAGATTCCTTGATAGCAATGCATCCCAATGTTTGTCCATCATGTCCATTGCATTGGCTACCAAGGCACCAATCCTCTCACGTTTTGTGAGAGCCTCCACCTATATCAAAAACAAAGGGTGGGGGTTTTGGTACCCATGTTTTCTTGGGTCCTTTGGGGTTAGCATTGTTGTAAGGAACCCAAAATCTATTATACTTAGCAAAATATAAATATGGTTTCTTATCAAAATAATATCTTGCTAGATGGCCTTTGCGGCCGCAATGTGTACAAATGTACACCTTAGCATGATGCTCATGAGTGTGATTGTGATCGTGATGTGCACCATAAGCATGAGCATGATGAGTATGATGATGTGCATGAGCATGAGGAACTTGTTTCTTTTGAAACAAAGATTCCAACTTAGAATGATTGAATGCACATGTGCTCAAATTAGAGCTCAAATTATCAATTTTATTTTTCAAATTTTTAATCTCATTAGTTGTGGCATGTAAAGCATGGTGAGATAAAGAATCATTTTCTTTTTCTTTTGAAAAACATTATCCTTTTCTTTTTCAACAAATTTTCTTTTTAAAGATTTATTTTCTTGTAAAATACTTTCTTTTTGTTGTTCCACCATAGCAATATCATTTTTCAAAATATTGTTCCCTTCACAAAGATCATTCAATTTTGAAAATAAGGAAACATTCTCATTTTTTAAATCTTTATTTTCTTTTCTAAGCATGCAATCTTAGATCTAAAAGAATCATTTTCTTTAAGCATGCAATCAAATTTCTTTTTCCAACTTTTATTATCTTTTTCTAAGCATGCAATGTTATCTCTAAAAGAATCTTGTTCTATATGCATGCAAGCAAGTTCCTTTTTCAAATTTTTATTATTCTTTTTAATCATGTCATATTTTTCAAGTATAAGATGACAAAAGGTAGTGAGCTCATCATATGACATGTTCTCATCATCGGATTCGGAATTTACCTCAAGGGGGTTATCCCCTTGGACCATAAAGCATGTGTTGGAGGTGTTGCTTCCAACGTCCGAATCGCTCCCGGCATAATATAGATCCTTTTCGCCAAGGGAGGTGATGATGTTCCAAGCTACAAAAGCCGAATCAATATTAGCAACCCTAAATAAGTAATCATCATTTAGGGTACTCTTCAAAGCATTTAGGGCTTTTGCATTACCCTCAATATACTTGCTATTGTTAATATATGAATCATTAAATGTAGCAAGATAGACATGAATGCCTAGGGCCTTGAGGAACAAAGACATCTTAACCTTCCAAATTTGGATGTTAAGAATGTCAAAGGTGGGTGGAGACATGAAGTCCATGGTAAGGTGTGTGTGTACAAAAATATTGTGATTAGCCAAAAAGGAGGATCTTTAACTCTTAGGTTGTTAGACCCAATATCAAGAGCACTAGCTCTGATACCAATTGTAAGATCACCTAGAGGGGGGGTGAATAGGTGATGGCTAATCTAATGGTCACTTATGAACAAATAATGCGGAATTAAAACTAAGATGACCAATTAAAACTTCTTTTAATTAAACACTTATGTATAACACAAGAGTGTTGCCGAATTCCCCTTGCGAGGCTCTGGACAAGCTCCTCTAGATTCCCCTTGAATGGGTTGAGGTGCCGCGTTGGCTCTCTTGGTTGAATACTAGTGTTAACAAGCAATCCCACGCAAGTATATAACAATATAAGCACAAGGGTATATCAAGCATGTACAAGTGAAGACAATGAAAGTAAATGCAAGATATAAAAGAGACAAAGAGAGAGAGAGGGAAGAGTAAGCAATCGCAAACACAAGGGTTTGTTTCGAGGTTCGAGCACACTTGCTCTACATCCCCGCCTTCGACACACGAAGGGTTTCCACTATGCAAGATCCCAATGGATCTCTCCTCGGTGCCGTACACCTACAAACCCTCGGACTCCCAAGTCCCGTACACACGCAAGCCCCCTAAGCTTGCCGAGGCCGCACCTCGAACCACCAAGAGTTCACAACCGAACTCCAACCACAACGAGCACACTTGCCCGCTTCCTCAAAGTACAAAGAAAGGATCTCTTTGATGATCACAACACTTGATCACCTAAAGAGCACTCTCACTACAACACACCTATAGGAATATCTAGCAATGGAAAGCTCAAGTGTGGTGTGAGAAAAGCAAGGAAAGACTATGGTGAAAAACTCAAAGAATCACTTAACACTCTCTTGATAAAAACTCTTCCTTTTGATTGGAAGTATTTGCACTTAAATCTTGTGGAGAAACTCTTCTAAAAGTATCAGAAAAACTGCTCAAGAAATCTCCAAAATCTTAACCTCAAAACAGTTGACAAGACCCCCTTTTATAGGCTGCCAGAAATAGAGCCGTTGGGGTTCTGTCAGTGCTGTCGGTCGACCGCCGGTCGACCGGCCAACGGTCATTTTTCTGACCGTTGCAGCCACCGGTCGACCGGCTCGGTCGACCGATAACCTGGAATGAACTGTCGGTCGACCTATCGGTCGACTGGACATTTCCAGAGAGCAAACTCTCTTGGTCGGTCGACCGACCCGGTCGACCGGCCACTATGCTGACAACGTGCACAGGGCTGTGCACATCGGTCGACCGGTCCGGTCGACCGACATGGCCTGTCAGCCAGTCTCCAGGTCTGAAAACAGGATTTAAAATCTTTTTATAAAATCCTAAAAATACATAGAAATTCTACAAAAATAGTTTTATCAATATACTTGAAAGAACAAACATGCTTGCACAAAATCAAGACATGTTATAGATGTTTTGGTCTATTTTTGTAACTTGGAAATATTAGCTCAATAACCAAAATGTATTTTTCCAAAACATGTTTTTCCAAACTAGTTTTTCTAAATCTTCATCAAATACAAACACAAGATATTTGAGTTCATTTTAAAGCATAGTGTGTATGGATATGATCCACTACACAATCAATAAGAAATATCTATGTTTTTGATATAAAGCTCTAATCAAGATTTTGGTTTAAAGATATGAACTATGAAATACCAAAATCCAAGATAAATATTTTGTCTCAAAGAAAATCTTTTAAAAAAAATTCTTTTCTAAAAAGAAATCTTTTATGAAATCAATTAAATCAAGAGTTCTATCAAGAGTGTGTGTGTGTGATATAACTTGAGCAATCCACCAACTATCTATCCTTTACATTTTTTACTAAAACAAAAATACAAATCTTATACCTAGACACAAGTCTTCATCCTCTTGAAGTCTTCACTTGAAGGCTTCTCATCTTCTTGACTTGGTCCAAATGCAATCCACCGAGCTCATCTCTAGATGTGTTCTTGATGCATAGGCTCGTGAATCAACCGGTGCTAGCTTCCAACTTGACTTTAAATCCTTTGTTGAAGCTCCACACCTACTAAGATCTTGATAAGGAATCTGTCACTAATTAAACACAAGATCATTAGTAATCATAACTTCATGAGTTGATCATCATCAAAACTAGGGTGAAGGGCCTTTGGGCCAACATATATATATATATTCTCTATGATGTGTGTATGCGTGCATGTGTTGTGTGAATGCATGTGTGTGTTTGTGAACATGTGAGTATTATGGTGTTATGTATATGTATATATAGGCGTATGTGTATTATTTTCCTATCTCCCTCTATCGCCGTCTGTGCGCGCGTGTGAGCATATGAATCATGTATCCGTGGGTGTTGCAGTTGTATTCAAACCCGTTTATATGATACTGACCTAGTAACAAAAGATTCAGACTCTTGTTCGTTGTGGACCTGATACTCCAGGTGATTCGAAGACTGACCCATGAGTCGATTCAGAGATCCGAACCAGTTCGTGTAGTGCAGACCCAACGGTGATTCGGACCCCAAGCTGCGCCATTTCATGTGAGTGTTTTTTGTTTACTGATTGAGTATTTTGGTATATTTCACGTGAGTGTTTTATCCTATCTATTTCAATCAATATTATTTTATATTTAAATAATTATTCAAGTTTAATTATGGTTCATGCATGTTAGTTACTGTTCACATTCACACGTATTATACACAAAATGAATTGCGTTTTGAATGTTTTATATCTCTTTAAATAAATTTTGCATATTATTCTTGATCCTGAATATCATGATACCACTTGAAAAACTTGACTAATTATACAGACCCCTACTGATAAGCATACTATCCATGTTACTAAAATTACTGGGGAATATTGTTATACGGTAACAACATCGTCCTACTTATCATGTTCACTGACATCATGTATCCTAGTTACACTATTGATATTATCGTTGCCATTACGTATTTCCCAGTGATTCAGGTAACATGTACATTAAATAATCTTGATAAACTAATAATACGATATTAAACAACTTATATCGGGATTGGAGAAATTGATGGAGGACAAAACGTCTGTATTTTGGGTAAACTTAAGATATATACTGCGTAACCGAAAGAGGGTTCCAATGTAGGGTCCCGTGGGGTGACTGACACCCCCATCATGTTCTTGATTCTGTTATACATATTACACATCTTACATATCCTGTTATACATGTTACCTGACTACCTTACCGGTAGGGCTTCATTCAGCGCCAGAACTCTGAGCCGTGGTCCCGGGTGTGTATGAGACCCACTTAAAATACATACAATGTCTCCAACCGATCAGTTTTAATAACTTAGAACTCCGATTGACATGTGTAGTAGGCGTAATATGGGATGCGTCTACTACAATGACAGTTAGTGTTCGCTAACATAATTAATGACAAAACTGAATCTTACATTGATATTGTAGACACCTGATACATATATGTTATGATGGACACCTGACTGTACTCATGACCTGACATATGATATTATAATCTCATTATTCTTAAAGTTATGTATTGTATGCCACTGTAATACTTAGGATATGTTGATTGATGGTGTATCGTTCTATCTGTTTATCACCGTATTATTCATGCTATTTTCCTTATCTTGTACACTTTCACGATAGTATCATAATATGATCACACGATGCATGCATGTGCATCTTCCCCTTATTTTACACACTCATTGGGAGTTTTGACTTCCTGAATTTGTACATCCAGGTATATGTGCATTTTTTTTGCTGAGGAGATAGGAGATCGTGTGTATCTGAGAAGTGCGGAGTCCCGTTTGCTTGATCACCCGAACTTGGATTTCTTTGTTACAGTTCATGTCTTCTTTTTATCCCGTTGATTTCTATTGATTTTCTATAACTTGGATTCTATATCTATTCCATTGATTTATTCATAGAATAACATTATCATGTGTAGGATTTATATGTAATATTGCAGTGACTTTATTGCTTTTATTATTAATTTATAAAACTTGTCCATGTCACTTTAGGCTTAGTGTGTAGACATGGGATATTTTTTTCGCATATATACGTCGCCGATGCTCGTCGCGTCTCCGCTTCAGCATATTTTAAGAAGCGGAGCGTCACAATATTTTAGACTTTTTTACGAAGATAACTGTGTTGAGGAAAATACAATTGTAAATTTTTTGCGAGTGCCTCCATCATTTTGGTGGGTGGTAATATCCGTTCTAAAAAAATCCCCACTTTTTTGTTTCCCTCACTCCGATCACACGTGATCTCCAACCAATTGCAGCTGCAAAATCTCTCCACTTTCAAAGTTCACAAGAAAGCGTGGGAATTTTGCGCTTCCGATCAACTTCGAAATGGGCTTCCTCTCGGCGGCGGCCCACCCTCTCACCGCCGGCGCCCGAACAGTGCCGCCAGCAGTGCCACCGCCACGTAGGACTCTTACCCCGATTGGGACCCGATCCCTCCGCCCTCGTCGCCCTAGTCGCTTCTCTCACAGCGGCCACTTGCGGACGGCCGTTACGACGGACGGAAAAGAGAGCTCCGTCGCAGACGGTGGCATTGACGCCGGCAACGGCGATAAGGTGTCCATGCTCAAATCGTTTAGCTTAAAAATTCCAGTTTGATTAAGTATTGGACTGTTTATTGATCAGTAATTTCAACTATGTGAAAAAGAAGCAACCTTGACTGCTTGTTTCATTGTTAGGGTTTAGGCGATTGATAATGCTAAAAGCTTTAGTTTTTGTGTATTGTTCCAGTGGTTCAACAATAAATCTAGCGAAAAAAGAATCAATCTTGTTAACATTTGTACAAAATTTAGTAATATCTCTTGGAATTAACATTGTGCAATTAAAGAATTGCTTGCTGAAAACAGGGGAAAAAAAATAAAATTCACTATTTTATGACTACTCATTACTCATTAGATCATATTAACATGCTATTATTCGCAAATTTGTTGTCTTTCCTCCGTTTGCTTGCTTGCTTGCTTGTCTCACTTGAATTATTGGCTACTTACTCCATTTATTAGAGTTTTAGGTGATTGATGAACCACCGAGGATACTGGAGCAAGATTTTACAGGAACTCCATACGTTCCAGTTTATGTAATGCTACCCGTGAGTTACTTATCTCACACAATCTATAATTAGCAAATTTTGTTCCAATTAGGGGCTATTGCATAATATAGTAAAATGGGATTAAGTTTATAATATTTTGATGATAGCTTGGTGTTGTCAATATGGAATGTGAGCTGGTCAATCCAAATGGTCTGCTGCAACAACTGAAGGTGTTAAAGTCTGCAAATGTTGACGGTGTTATGGTTGATTGCTGGTGGGGAATAGTGGAGGCTCATGCCCCACAACAATACAACTGGCATGGTTATAAGCAGCTATTCCAAATTGTTCGAGAACTCCAGCTTAAGCTGCAGGTGTGTATTTTACATATAATCCAAAATATTTTGTTTGATCTTGTAGGTGTAACCCTTAGATTTGCAATGCTAAGGTGGTCATGTCATTTCATGAATGTGGAGGAAACGTTGGGGATGATGTATGTATTCCTTTGCCTCGTTGGGTGACGGAGATTGGTAGGAGCAATCCAGATATTTTCTTCACTGACCGAGAGGGGAGACGAAACCATGAATGCCTTTCTTGGGGAATTGACAAGGAACGCATTTTGAGTGGTCGAATGGCTGTTGAGGTATAGATGCTTAATCTTTTATTTTCTAAGTGACATGGTTTTACTTAAATAATGGAGAATCAAATTGGTATCTTTTCAGATGGTTTCTACACCTTATACTTAGATGTGTGTTTTGCAATTTTGCAAATTTTCTTTGATTACAATCCAATATTGGATCTTATTCTAATTGAACCGTGGTAAAGATGCTTTATCTAAACTTTTGACAGAGAAGATTCTTAAAAGGCACTTAATGATCACCTGCCTAAAGTGTGCAACTGATTTTACAGAGTGCAATTTTGGCCATCTTAATGATACAAGATTTTGACATTTTGTATATCACAGTCAAAATTCTTGTAATCTGTCCTGTATCTTTTATTCTTATTTTATATAGAAGAAAATTTGGTAGTTTTATTTGATGTAGTGAAAATTTCTAGTTATTTATATATTTTTCCATAAACATTTAGGTATACTATGACTACATGAGGAGCTTCCGGCAGGAATTTGATGATTTTTTTTGAGGATGGCAGCATCTCTGAGATTGAAATTGGATTAGGACCCTGTGGAGAACTTCGCTACCCATCTTATCCAGAAAAGCATGGGTGGATATACCCTGGCATTGGAGAATTCCAGGTAACCTCATCACCATCTAAGCATTTTAGTTGAGGAGCACAAACTCGGTATTTGGAAGACTAACAAAGTTTTATAATTGATATAGAGTTAGCACCAACCCTTTTAGATGGCGTCTAACATATTCTCAGGGAAACTATGATCAAGACAGGAGCTTCCCTTAAGACGTAGGCTAATTGAGAAAACCTATCTTATTGTTTATGCTGATTTAAGCTCATGCAACCAAGATCACCGCCCATAGGTCTCCTGGACAGAAAACTTTTAGCAAGGGAATAATTGCATTCATCTACAAGGCATGATACAAGGTAAAGAGACAAATGAAACAATCCCAATTCCATATAGCCCATTATTAAGTTTTTACCTCGCCGTACTTGAAATGCTAGCATATTTGTGTGTTAGGATTGTGACTCAATTACATCGTGAAGGTAGAAAAAGCTTCAAAGGTCGAAGAACGGACGGGCACGAAGAGATGCTTGCAGTTTAGTCAACTAGGACATCTCAGTAGTCAACTAATCAATCAACTTGGAACACAACAAAGAGTTGAATGTTCTCAGTGTTCGACTTATAGCATTGATTAGTCGACTAATACACTCATTAATCGACTAATCTGGCACATAAGTCGACTAATAGGGCAGTTCTGACAGATTTCTTATCTGGATATGTTTTCAGTTTGAGTTGAACTCGAGTTTCCTTCTCTTCTGAGGCGGTGTTGTTTGTATTGCTGGAGTTTGTATAGGACTAGATCCTATGGTTTATAAATAACCTCTTGGGGGTGACCTTCAATGTAATCAGTATAATCAAGAAAAAAAAGATTCTTGAGAGAAGTTTTATAGCCACAAGAGTTCACTGTTCTAGGCGGTCATCAAAAGACTTGTAATCTTCTTAGCGAGAGGTGTAAGTGTTTCTTTTTGTACTCTTCCCAAAGTTGTATTAAAGTTTCTCACTCTTCTCTCGTGGACGTACACACGATCTGATTGATCGGTGAACCACGTTTAATTGTGTGTGGGCTATTTTTTTTTTACTTCGGAATATCTTATCTCTTTTTCTAGTTGCTAGACGTTCCTACTTTCAGCTGCGTCGTCCCAACAATTGGTATCAAAGCATATCAGTTCGTTGTAACAAATGGTATCTGAGCATATCGATTGGGGTCATAATAGTGTGCACTCATAGAGTCACAAAACTGCCTTACTCAGTGGTATAGTGTTTAATTACATCAAAGTTCAAAATATTGGAAGAGGGATAACATACGTTTTGATCTTCATGCATTTATACTATGTTCATAAATCACAGCTAAATTAGACCAGTTTGCTTGAACTATAATTCAGTTATTTACTGTCAAGGAGTTTTTCCCAGTTCTTGTATATTTATAAGGAATATCTCCTTTATAGTGTTACGATCAGTATCTATTAAGGAGTTTAAGAAAAGCAGCAGAAGCAAGGGGGCACTCGGCCTGGGCAAGAGGACCAGACAATGCAGGCTCTTATAATTCCTGGCCACATGATACTGGATTCTTTCGTGATGGTGGGGATTATGATAGTTATTATGGTAGATTCTTCCTTGGTTGGTATTCCCAGGTGTTGGTGGATCATGCTGACCGTGTGTTGTCACTGGCTAAGCTGGCCTTCGAGGGATCATGCATTGCTGCAAAGGTCAGTGGTTTCTTTCCCCTCCCTCATAAAAGTTTGAGGTTGTTCTGATGCTTTATTCTCTATAATTAATGGGAAGCTGTTAATATCACTGGACTGAAGATTTAGATATAATATGTATTAACTTTCCTCGTTGAGATGGGGTCGGCTATGGAGCAAGGCTCCACAAAAGATTTGAAAAAGTTTTACACCCGGCTGTCAACCTGACGTCAATCCTCTCGCAATTAGTGCCAGGTTTGGGGCTTACTATTGTCTTAAAAGGCCTATTGGTGTTCTCTAAATTCTCCTATGCACACGTACATAAAACCATGAGTCAAACAAAATCCATTTCCCACGTATTTGAGTCATGAAACTATACTTTGATTTCTTGAAAGTTTCATGGATACGTAAAATTATTTCTTTCAAGTGATTCTACTATATCCCCTCTTTTCCTTTTGTGTTGTGCAGTATTGTGGTTTTAACTGTGCTTAAATATTATTCTATCATAGTACCATGCTTCCTAGAAAAGAAGTTTACTTAATTGTTTTGTTGATCTGCTCTTTTTTCCACATTGATCAAATGCATACCACTGTTAATTGCTGAAAGGTCCCAGAGTCCAAATAAGATACTTAAGTTTTTCTTTTTTTTCTATCCTAATATCTATTTTTCTTATCTATTGTCTCATGTTCTCAATATCTGATCTATCATGCTTCCTAGGAAAAGAATTTTTTACCTTGGTTAGTTTGTTGATCTTCTCATTTTCTACGTCAATCATGTACATACCACTGTTAATTGCTGAAATGTTCCCAGAGCCAGATAAGATACTTAAATTCTTGTTCTTTCCGATACATCCTATATAGTTTCTACTGTCTAATATACTCAATTTCTATTCATTACGCTGGTGTACTGTGAAATTTTATCCTCGGTGGAATGACTCTAAGCTGAACTCTTGGAATAGTTGGACTTTCCGGGTGTCCTTATTTATGTTTTATCCCTAATTATTCATCTACAGCTTATTCTTTCTTCAACAGATATCCGGTATCCATTGGTGGTACAAGACAGCCAGCCATGCTGCTGAACTGACTGCTGGTTTTTATAACCCGTGCAACCGTGATGGCTATGCTCCAATTGCAGCGATATTAAAGAAGCACGGGGCAGCTTTGAATTTCACATGTGTTGAAATGCGAACATTAGATCAGCATCAGGGCTTCCCAGAAGCTTTGGCTGATCCAGAGGGCTTGGTCTGGCAGGTAGTGAATTGCAAACGACTGGTTTTAAGTTTTGGCTTATGCGTATACTTCTGAAAGCATTGCATGTTGACATATCTATAAGCTATGAACTGATTTGCAGTTGTCTTTTTGTTTTTTTTATTTACATAATTTGCAGCGTCGTAAAACTTCTAGCATTATTTTTCTTGAGGTGTTCCTCATACAATACAAATCTTTTTATGCTTCAAACTGCAAAAGCTTTTTAGAGGTCATTATAAAATGTGGAATTTTATGTTGCTGCAAGTTCAGGGTTTTTTTTCGTTATAGAGCTCTGCAGTAGCCGGTTCAGTTTTTTTCCTCTTCCAGAATTTTAAACGGCAATTTTTCAAAAAATAAAAATAAAAAAAATCCTATTTTGAAAATAATTCCAAAAATCGACCCGGGCCAAAAATAATTCTAAAAACCAACTTCTGATAGGCCACGTCAGCGCCACCTCAGTGATGGCCGCCAGCATAGCGCCGCTGGTGGGGGGCATTTTTGGTTCGCCCGGGGTTGTGTCTCAACCCCGGGCGAACCTAATATATATATTTTGAGTTTTGGGCTTGGTCGGGTTGCCAAGCCCGGCCAAGCAACAAGTGATCATTCACTTGGAAGTGAACATTGTTGCCATGCAAGTGCTTGGCCATGCATGGCTTGGCCGGGGTTGGCCCAAACTCACCAAAAAAAAAAAAAAGAAAAAAGAAAGAAAGAAAAGAGTTAGGCAAGTGAATGCAAGTGAACGTTGTTGTCATGCAAGTGCATGGCCATGCATGGCTTGGCTGGGGTTTCCAACCCTGGCCATGCATGAGCCGAAACTCAACAAAAAAAAAAAAAAGAGTTGGGCAAGTGAACACATGTGGCTCGGCCGGGGTTGCCAAAATATAAAAAGAAATTGTATATCGTTCAACAAGGGTTGTCAACCCTAGTCGTACCAAAAATGCTATCCGCCAGCGCCAGTGCTGACGTGACATGTCGGTTATTGAAAATAATTTTGAGAGAGGTCTATTTTGGTATTATTTTAAGAAAATGGGTTATTTTGAAAAATTGCCCAAGTTTAAATGTGGGTCCATTCACCTAGAAAGTTCTTAGAATGTTGGTTAAGGAAAATCTCAAGCCTGTGATGTCTCTTGCCCATTCACACGCCTTGCCAACTCTCTACAATAGAATGTCTGTGCATGTAGTGCATCTGTTATGAATATGTTGGTAATGGTCTCTTACTGACTTGTGGCTTGTTGGCCCTCAAATTTCTGTTGTCTGACTTACATAGTGAATTGCTTGTAGTTATAATATATCACGAGAAATGAGCTTTAATTATACAATATATCACAACAGATGAGATTGTAAATGAATCAGTCGTCATTGCCAGGTGCTGAATGCTGCATGGGATGTTTGTATACCTGTGGCTAGTGAAAATGCTCTATCCTGCTATGATAGACATGGCTACAACAAGATCTTGGAAAATGCCAAGCCGTGGAATGATCCAGATGGGAGACATTTATCTGCCTTCACCTATCTGAGGCTTAGCCCCGTTCTCATGGAGACCCTCAACTTTGCGGAGTTCGAGCACTTTGTCAAGAGAATGCATGGTAAACTTTGAAAAGTTCTTGTTCACTTCAATAGCATCTATGTAATGCATTATTTGTGGAAGTTACAAGTGGAACATAACTCAAGGTAGTCATGTTTATTTGCGATAACTGCCCTTAGATTTTACATCCTTCAATAGCAGTCTTGGAAGCTGTGTTCTACTCGGTCCTATGATTTTCTCAATGTTGACACAATTCCATAAAGCAACTCTACATAAGAAACCCTGCCAATGAAAGTTAAAAGAAAAGAAAAGGAGAAAAGGAGAAGAAGCCCATGGTTGCATGAGCATGAAGGAGATAACCAATAAGGTCGATTTCCATGCTCACTGTCTTAGTTGATGCCTGGTATATGTTGAGTGTTTCTTCATAACAAAGTTGGTGTCTGCTTTTTCTCCAAAATAAATAACAGTGACAATTGGACATGCATGTCTGTCTATGTCCAACACCTGTTTAGCTCTTACAAAATGCCCACTTATAGTTTTACAAGAGACATACTCAAAACATGTATATCAGTATACTATGCACTTTTTCTCACTGAATTACTTATGCGTTCATTATTTATTCACTATTTTACATTTTAATTTTAAATGTGTATGCAAATACAAATGGCACACGCATACATTTTAAATATGTATTCTCATATGTCTTCAAGTCTGTTTGGCAAGTTTTTGTCTGATTCCCTATTTGTGCTTTTCACCGTCCACAAATTATAGCCTGTGACCAAGTTCCTGGCAGAGGAAACTAAGGACAAGGGCTCATAATCCTTAACCCCATTTTGTATTACGAAATTGATATGCTCTGATACCAATTGTTGTGACTCCATGATCGACGTTAGCGGAACTTGACAATATGAACAGTCCTTGCAAAAGAAAAGCTTAAAGTAAAACAAACTAGTAATACCTAGACAAAAGAGTAATAAAGAAAGAACACAAGAATTTAACGTGGTTCAGCCCAAACTTGACCTACGTCCACGGGGAGAGAACTTGAGAGAGTTTTATTAATAGACTTGGTACAAAGAGATCTAACATTTCTCTTGATGCAACAAGAACATTCACCTTCCACTTGAATCTAGCCATAAATTACAAGAGTATTACCTTCTCTCTATGCACTTGCAACTTGCTTCTCTCTTTCTTGACTTCCTCTGGTCTCTTTTACTTTAGATTCTCTGTTGTAGAAACTCCTTAAGACTTCTTTGGTTGAGACAATTACAATACTTGGTTACAACCTTTATTTATAAGATTTTACAATACAATTCCTATTTGGATTATGAGATGATATTGGCCTTTAAATGGTTGAAGAATCTTGATCAGTCCTTTTAAGAATTGATCTCCTTGATCTAGAACGATTTTTGACCCTTTAATCTTTAGAAACAAACCTTCATTGAATAGGAATTAAATCTTATTTATACTCTTGAGAAGAAAACTCGCAATCGCTTGAAAAGAAAACTGTTTCATCTTAATTTTCTTCTCTACTTCAAGTCATCATCTTCTCCAACTCAATTGGATTTTCTTGGACCATCATCTCTTCTTGAAAAACAAGGCAAAATCCTAACAATCTCCACCTTGACTTATTTTTCAGGACTTTAGCAAAACAACTTGAGATTTCAGATTAATACCTTGATTCTTTTCTTGGTTGTGACCATGCCGTGAATTCTTTAACTCTTACCCTCTCTTCCCGAGGCCTTTGGCTGATTTACCGCAATAACTTGAGCCATCTCAGGGCTTGCCCGAGTGCACCCTTTCTCTTTTCCGCAACACTTTGACTTGGTGCACGTCCCGTTGCAGTCTTCCTTGAAGCTCCATCTCGCGATGAACTCCCTTCCAAGCTTATCCTTGAAACTCCACCTCGAGCTGAGTTTCCTTCTTTCAGCTTGTATAACCCTCCACACTTATCTCCTTTCAGGATTACCCTGTCTCCTTGGCTGACTGTGATGATGCCTTATTGCATTTGGATCCGACATCCTTCTTCGTCGAGCACCCTTATGGATATTAGATTATACCGTGCCTCCGAGACATACTGGACCGCCTCCAGAGCACGCACTGTCCTATCTCTTCCTGTAACCTTGACTGTCCCAGTGCTGATTACCTCGCAAGCCGAGCCATCCACCATCTTGACAATCCCTTCCGCCTTTGCAACTAAGAAGTTATGAAATAACTCTTTCTGGGAACATATATGATCTGTACTATCTGAATCAAATATCCAACATTATCTTGAAAAGTGTTGTTTTCGTAAGAAGCCATTAATATTTCGGTGTCCTCTACACCGCTTGCTATGTCTGCCTCCACAGCTTGCCCCTCCTTCTTTAGTGACTCTTGTCAATGTTTGCAGTCATTCTTTCAATGACCTTCCCTGTGACAAAAGTGACACGCCTTTGATAAGATTGGACCTTTTCTTCCTTCTCCTCTTCCTTTCCTTCCCGTGACCACTAAACCCGATCATGTCTGTTCATGTCTATTCCTCTTGATTTGACTTTTTTCTAATCTCATTAGATAAGAGAGTTAACGTGATCTTCTCCAAGATGAGAGTTTCCTTATCGTAGCGCATGGTAATAACAATATGATCATATGACTCTGGAAGAGAACTGAGAAGTATCAACGCCTTGTCCTCATGTCAATCTTGACATCAACAGTTAGAAGCTCGCTAATGACCTTGTTGAAGAAGTTTAGATGCTCCAACACTGTTGTCCCTTCCTTCATGTATAACCCATATAGTTGTTTATTGAGATACAACTTGTTGGAGAGGCTTTTCATCATATATAACGTTTCTAACCTTGACCACAATCTTATAGCCGTTTTTTCATCCATCACGTTGTACATAATCTCGTCTGCAAGACATAGTTGGATCGTGCTTGCCGCCTTTAGATCCATCTCCTTCTAACGGTTGACGTACCTGCAAGTTTTGCTGACTTACCCTGCAAGGTTTTGTGAAGACCTTGTTGCACCAGCAACGCCTTCACCCTCTTTTGTCATAAGCTGAAGTTTTCTTTACTATTGAACTTCTTGACTTCGAAATTTGTCGTAGAACTTCCTATCTTTGACATATTGCCCTTTGTCAACTTTTACCTCTGATACCAATTGTTACGAAATTGATATGCTCTGATGCAATTGTTGTGACTCTCAGAATCGACGTTAGTGGAACTTGACAATATGAACAATACGTGCAAAAATAAAGTTTGATGTAAAGCAAACTAGAAATACCTAGACAAAAGAGTAATAAAGAAGAACACAAGGATTTAACGTGGTTCGGCCCAAACTTGACCTACATCCACGGGGAGAGAACTTGAGAGAGTTTTATTAATAGACTTGGTACAAAGAGATCTAACCTTCCTCTTGATGCAATAAGAATATTCACCTGTCACTTGAATCTAGCTCTAAATTACAAGAGTATTATCTTCTCTTTATGCACCTTCAACTTACTCCTCTCTTTCTTGGCTTCTTCTGGTCTCTTTTGCTTGAGATTTTCTGTTGTAGAAACTCTTTGAGACTTCTTTGGTTGAGTCAATTACAATACTTGATTACAACCTTTATTTATAGGATTTTACAGTACAACTCCTATTTAGACTACGAGATGTTCTTGGCCTTTGGATGGTTGAAGAATCTTGATCAATCTTTTTAG
The DNA here is from genome assembly GCA_038442645.1 of Agave tequilana. Classification (NCBI taxonomy): domain Eukaryota; kingdom Viridiplantae; phylum Streptophyta; class Magnoliopsida; order Asparagales; family Asparagaceae; genus Agave; species Agave tequilana. The sequence goes on along the minus strand of JAVJIF010010509.1, from coordinate 130,969 downwards.
GAATTGATTTCCTTGATCTAGAAGGATTTTAGACTCTTTAATCTTTAGAAATAAACCTTCATTGAATAAAAATTAAATCCTATTCATACTCTTCCTGAAAGGAAACTCACAATCGCTTGAAAATGAAATTGCTTCATCTTAATTTGCTTCTTCTGTTTCAAGCCATCGTCTTTTCCAACTCAATTGGATTTTCTTGGACCACCATCTCTTCTTGAAAATCAAGGCAAAATCCTAAAATTTTGATGGGGAAATACTTTTATAACAGTTTCTTTCACCATTTGCCTTTTCCCTGTATTTGCTATTTTAATATTAAATGAGCAAAGGTTTACCACTCTTATCTACAAATGACATCTATTTTTTCTTAAATGCTGCTGCATCTGTAGAGAGTCTTCTTGATGCCCGATGAGCTTCTAGGAAACAACTGTGAGAACGCAGGGAATTGTAACTTGAGTATGAAAGTGAATTGACACCACTCATACTTCCACGCTTGTTTCCTAGAGGCTCCTCTTCCCCAGTTTGATTATGTTACAATTTACAAACAAAATTTCAGCAAATTATTGGGCATCATTTTGTACCGTAAGGGAGAAATCAATATTGGTTATTATGATTTTACTCAAACAAAAATGGTTATTATGATAAATTTACTCATAACTTGGTCAATAAACTGAATTTACAGTAAAAAGAACAGACCACTGTCAAATTCTCAATCTCAGAGGAGTTTTCCAAAAGCTCTTTTTAAGTAGTAAAAAGTGTATATGTGTCCAATCTGATATCTATTATGCATGATGCTTTATAGGAGTAGGATATGGTGAGAAGTAATAGTCAGTTTGCATGTTTATCATTGAGCTAAGGTGTACAATCTGTAAAGGTAAGTAAAACACTTCTATTTTCTTTTTCTAAGTAATTTTTTCTCCTTTTCACAAAAAATTCTTTTGACATTACTTAAGGATAGAATTTGAAGTACTTTGGTGGGTTGGACTCGGTGTAGAGGATAGCATGGTTCAAAGACTCGGCCGAGTCGGAGACGAGTCGGCAGAGTCGTATCCGTCTCGGCCCACTCCGAGACGAGTCCGAGTCACGAGTCGATTGACTCAACTCAGAGGAGACTGACTAGGCCGAGAATCGGAATTGACTCGGTCGATTCGGCATTATGATGATAATTTTGTGCCTCATCGCAATTCAATGTGGAAATAACTACATTAGCATGTATTTATGAATGTAGTTTGTTCAATTTACTATATTGTGCATGTATTTTGATATGCTTCTACCGACGACGGTGTATTTATACTTTCGCTTTATGTTTAGTGTGCTATGTGATATATTTTGGATATGTGATACATGAATATGGATGTCTACATTTTTTTAAGATTTATCGTGATTTTTTCAGAATTTTTTAGTTTTTTATGTAGCGTTTTGCGCGTATCGCCCGATACCGATCCGAGTCACCGAGACTGATCCGTCTCAGTGCCTGCTGAGTCAGCGGCCGAGACCGCGACTGTGAACCATGGGATAAAGGGCTGTGAATGGAATAAGTAAAGCAACAGTTTGGTTAGAAAGGAGGTGAATCTTTGTAATTATAAAAGTAAAATTTTGCATGCAAATGATATTCTGATGATTAACTTGATAGACACAAAATCAAAAGAAAACTTATCTAAAGATGAAGTGGATGTCATTTGCTTCACATCATGATCAACAGGCAGTCCATCACCTCCATAGATCAGAAGATCTTTTATGTGCATGATGAAATATCATAAGATTTTACATTGAGGATTTCTGTTGTTTCTTCTCTCCAATTATCAAATAGATCACAGTAAGATTAGGATGGCCGTTGACTGCAGGCCAAAGCCTTGCCACGCATCTGTGATTAAGGCGGACAAGTAGCTTATTCTCCTGAAATAAGCATAATAAAAATCTGCCACTGCTAAATTGTTAATTTTCTGATGTTTTGATCTTCTCCAGCCAGCAGTCATAATGTTTGACGTCATGGTCTGTCTTCTTACCTGCAGGTGAGGCTGTTCTTGATCTCCAGTTGCAGGGAAGTGCAGAAGGAAATCATGATTGACGCTCAAACCGTCTAAGTTCAACTCTGAAATTCTGAAAAATCAATTGATTAACGGTTGGCTCGAATCCACAATAACCAGTATATGTTTGTTTGCTTAACGTATCAAGCTAAGCTCAAGCTGAATTTAGAGAAGTGTTTTGACTTGTTCAGCTAAGCCGAATTAAGCTCAGGTCATGTATATGAGAGCAGAGGCCCTTTGAACTTCATGATAAAGAGCTTTTGGAGGGAAGATTTCATGTGTCCTGTTTATTGCATTCACAGTGCCTTAATTCTCTCCAACTAGATGTATTATGCGAGGACCCCTTGGACTCATTTTTACATTTTTGATGTTGATTCTATTTTGGGTTGTATGTTCAATAATAACTTACAGCACTGTACTTGATCTTTTCTTGTATCAATAATCAAAGCTTGTTCATATTTGACAAGCATTGCACTAGTGCAAAGTTGTTTTTGTTCTAGCTTCTAGACACCGAAAACAGTTGGTTTTGTGTTCTCAGTGTTGATTATTTTTTCAAGTTGTGGCTGCTGAGCCGAGAGAAGTGCAATTTGGGGCTTTCTTCTCTGCGTTTTGTGAATGAAAACTCGGTTATGGCGCCATGAGTTCAGGCACATTTAATAGACTGTATTCGCATCATAGCATAACATTCAGTTTTGCTGACATTGTCAGTATCCAGTGCAACTGAGATTAAGGTTAACCAAATTGCTAGGTGAATATCAAGGAAAGTTATTATTAATAGAGTGAAAAGAAAGAATAGCCCAGGCGCAACGACAGTAACAAATCTCCCATTTTTATTCATCCATCAAGAACCTCGGTCAGAGGTTGTTTTCCGGACCACCATTTTTCCCGGACTCATCCTTCTCGAACACCCTCTCGATCAATTTGTCCCAGCTTATCTTCTGCCTGGCCGTGGAAGATGAGGCCGAAGAAACCTCTGCAACCCCCCTCGAACTGTCATCAAACGTGCCATAACCTGATGGTGAGTAGGCATCTGGCACTTCCAAGGTCACGGCTCGGCAGAGCGCAGCCCTGTGCTCCTCGTTGTGCTCTCTTTCGAGTGTCGCCTGTCCTTCCATCCTCTGGCTTGAGGGGGTCTCCATGTTTTGGTCCTCTTGAAGCATCAACTGCACCTCCCAGAAGGCATATGCTGTGAGATTCAAAGGAGACTGAAATTTCAAAAAGTGTTGAGAGCAAATATGCGCGTTCGCGGACTTACATTAAAGGCCCTTTGTGCTTCTCTCTCTATCCAAATGATGGCATGGTCTGAAGTGGCGTTGCACGAAAGAACAATCTGCTCAAACCTCCCATCCACTGGTACTGCTGTTCTAACAACCGGAGGAAATCTTCCACATCTGTAAAAATGGCCAAACACAAATAATATTATGATGAGGCTGAAAAGCTCAGATACTCCATATTGGAGGTCAGCTCCTTGAGCTTAGCACTTGCCATTTGTGTTCTGCCAAGAGCTGATTAGCGGCGGAAGGTGAATAATTAGAGGAATAGGAATCAGTATATAACTAACAATAGGACATGTAATGGAAAGAGAGGAGACGAAAAACTAGTGACACAGAGAATTTTAAAGTTGGAATGTAAATGGAGATAAATGGAGATGACATAATGACTCGAAAGATCAAAGATGTGTCAGTAGCATCCGATGAACCTGGAAGGAGATCCATTGATGTTAGTTAAAAAGGGAGATCCACAAGAAATGCCACAATCTTTATCGATCTGATCCGGAAAAGTTAGAACTCTGATGGATGTGCAATCTGAGCACTTAAGTACAGAATAGTATGCTGCTGCTCGGTTATTAGGGAGAGTGAAGGAAAAGAAATGAGTCAAGAAATTGCTTGCCCTTAGTGTCAGAGTATTTTGGAGGGTTCATTGGTTACGTGGGCTCAAACTACATGATCGTATGACAGTTTGCCTACCTACCATCTGGTCTCTGTGGTAATTATGGCAATCCGCTTTCTTTTTAATAGTTTCCTTGACTAGTTTGGCACCAATTTACAGTGTTGAAGTTTGGTTGACGTTGGCCATATAATTTTGTCAGATCTTTTATGAAGCCCTGTTCTTATATGTCCAGCATGTGTCCAGCCTTGAACTAGCTTAGAGATAGTTGCATTCGGATTTGATGGTGTTTAATTTTCATGGTTTATGTGATTGGGGATTTAGAGTTTATACGAAAAGATTTGTTGTTATGACTCCTGAGATTATATCATGTCTTGTCATAATTCTTGACACATATTTATTATTTTATATATAATATTATTTGTTACCATGTGAACAATGTCTCCATATCTTAAGATTTTAAGATTGTGTATTTGTATTATTGTATATCAGAGTCTTGTTGTGTCATGTCCTGTGTACATAACAGTGTGACATAGATGGAAAATAAAAGCCCATAAGGCGGTCAAAGGCTTAATAGTTTTGGTTATGATCAAGAAAAATAATTTAAATATGCAAAATTAGCTTACCGGCATGGCTTCCTCTCGACAATGTGATAGATACGACCCGGTGCATATAGCCTTCTTGGATCTCTTAGCTTCACATCTTCTGGTATGCATGTGTCCCCCATGCATCTTAGACATAGCAAACACGGCAAGCTGTCTTAGAAAGACCACATCAGATTTTATAGCAAGTTTATTATATCAAAAGCACTTAACAATAAATCCATGCGATAAAATATAACTTTGTAGAGATCTAATACACGTACAAGGGGGGAAAGTGAACCATAAAATAACAAACTTGTTTTAATAACTCACAATTTTATTTGATCTATTCAAAATCAAAGAGTGAAAAATATTTCCAGTTAATTTGTTGCACCATTTCCACTACTGTTGTACATTCACTTCTCGCTCCAATCTATCAACAGTTGGTACTTTGTTCCCTAATTCCCCAAACAGAAACAAAATAACACAAAAAATGAATCCAGCTACAGTGAAGTGTTGTTATGCTTTTTTCAGGTGTCATTTGGCATGCCCCGACTTTTTTCCTCCTCCAAACTGAGACCAACATCATCCTTATTTCCATAAAGCCCTCCACCCCACCCACCCACAAACAACAAACAAAAAACAACCAAAAAGAAACTCAGACCAACGACATCCCGATATCCTTATTTCCTTGCCCACTGTTTACCACATCAACCTTCCAACGAAAAATATTATGAATGAGAGAGAACCATATCAACATTCAGATGGAAAAGATTATGAGAGACGGATTGTTGTGTGTGGGGGAGCAGGCGGCTGGGTGGGTGTGGGATTTGAACAGCAAAAACATCCATGTGTTTAATGTTTAGGGGAAACTCGTAGAAGTTCCCTGGCTATTCCACAACAATGGAAGGGAGAAAATCAAATAAAGACCGCCTTCCCCTATTCATCAACATTTAGCTCACGGGCTTTTAGGAGGATCCAGATCATCTTCACAAGTCAAAAGATAATAAAGAAACTCTCCTCTCTCTGTACTACAGATCATGTTTAGAATGTTTCTGTTAATCCTTAATGCCCATTGACTATTTTCATGTCAGCCTGCACCTTGCATCATCTATCCACCTGAAACACAATCTGTATTAAATAGTAATGCACAACTTCAATTTCTGGCCTGTATCAATCCAAATGATTGGTCATGCTCCATCATGGAATCACTGAAACTAGAATGGGAATGACTAAAAATGCCTACAGTAGGGTATGTTACGTAAACGACTGCACGGGAAATTAATGTTTTGACAATAGTAATATATCAATATTTTTGGGCTAAACCGGAAAAGACGTATAGTACCATAAATGGAAAAAAAATATGCCATGAATCATGATTGTAGGTGAATTCTTAGATGATATTGATGTGCGACAATCCTGGAGGCTTAACTTTATATAAAATCAACCATTTGAATAGGTGCAATAGCAAGATAAGATGGTGGCTATACCAAAAAAGGGACTCGAAAATGTCTTCCAAAGGAGTAGCAGTACGAGGCAAGAAATCATCCTGCACCGTAATATCGCAGTCAGCAACAGAGAATATATGAGAACTCACACTGTTCAAGATAACAAACATGATTGCTAGGAAATCCTAAGAAATTTCATGGACACAGTAGAACCATAAAATACACATGTATGGTACAGAATTTAAAAAAAAAAAAAACAATAGAGACTTTTCAGAATTTCCTGAAGGTTTTCTGCATAATATTTGGAATCTGATTAATTAATATGTTACATTATTCATTTGATTTCGGTTGCACTCATAACTTACGATAATCATAAAGAAAGAAGGGGTAATGCTTTGACGTATGCCTACCTTAATTTAGTGTACATGAAGAGGTCTCAATATAACAGCAAGGTAGAAGGAAGAAAGTGTAGGGACATAAGAGTGGAAAAGTCAAATTCATTAAAGAGGATAAAGAACAAGGAAATAATTACTCTGTAAATCACCAAGATTTGAAATGGTGTTTTTTTGATAGGTTAAAAACTTCACTAGAATTAAATACAGAAGAAAAATGAAATGATATACGTCCAGTCTAGAAGTTAGGCAACATTACCATGGGAAAAACAAGGACAATCAATAGTAACCTAGTGTCAGTTTGCTAATTACTACTTGGCTATTTATCTCGCAAAAAGTCTTTGTCATGCTTTCACTTTCAGGCAGTAGTAATTGCATCAGAAATGGTTTTCTCTGATCAAATAGAACATCCAAACAATGAGCAGCAGCGTACCGTAGATGCCAACAAAAGCTGCAAGCATAAGCTAGTATTATCTCAAGTATTCTCACATGACTATACATACTGCTGTCCCATGGTATCTTTTTGCCTTGAAGCAAAGAAAAAGAAAATTAATGTTCCATGGAATCCTAATACAAACATATTCTCATCTTTATCGAGAAATCACCAATTCTGCCAACTCCAGTACTATGAGAAAGAGCTAGTAATAGACCTTCACAATTCCACGTGCTAATTAAGAAAACAATGCATTACTTTCTCAACATCACAATCACGTTCACAAATTACAAAATCCCAGTATCCATATGCCAGTATGAATAAGCAAACTTTTGACGTCCTTCCTACTTAACACAATCAAATTACATAGTCATGGTATCCTACCCCCCACAGTTTCATTACTACTCTCATTCTGGGACTAGTGACCATATCCAAAATTGACAGAGGGGGTCATATAATTAACAGCCATCCATTTTGTACCTTTGGGGATTCAAGAGACAGGTGCAACGTTATTTCTTCATTAGTTTCTGGCATTTCGCACTCTCCTTTCAACTTCAGGCTCTGCCCCTTAGACCATGAGATTATCAAGACTAGAAGTCCTTTGATGTCTATGTAATCTTACCAATCACCACACTGCCCACATCTTAAGAATCATGATCCTTTATTTTTACAGCTTGTATGTAACCCACAAAATTTATAAATATATAAAAACACTAACACATTTAAATGTAGTTATAGCATACAAAGTACAAACCATAGTAAATGTCCATTAAATTATCCATTTGAATCTAATGTCCATGTTAGTGATTAATAGTGAAAGTTCATTTGTTTGTTATTTAACACCCATTTCTTACATAATTCATATCAATGTTCAAAAAATTATAGACGCTCAATTTCATGATCTTTTCTCTAAACTTCTGCTGCACGCAACACTTGTTTTTTTTAAACATTGCAGCAAACTCAAGATATGCACATTCAGACACCCATAAACATCCAAGAAGCAAAAATATGACTTCAGTCCATAACACATTGAACGAAGCTAGGGGTGTCAACTAGGTGGGTTTGAACCTGAACCCAGTGTTGTTAGAGGCGATGCGCCTCAGGCGCGAGGCAAAGCGAGGCGCAACAATGCGCCCCGCATCGCAGGCGAGGCGCGCACTCGAATGCGCCTCGCGCGAGGCGATCACCTCTATGCGCTTATTGTTTGTGGGGCTAGTCGGGTTACAACCCGCTAATTTAGCAGGTAAACCCGCTCGCTTAAGTTAGATAAAAAGTAAAAATGAAAAAAACTAACTTTTTTACTGCAGGCGAACCCGATCTACGGTAGAGGGCCCCCCGCATTCGTCGTCGTCGCCTTCGTCACTATCGCCTTCATCGTCGACGCCAGGTAAGCACTCTCTCTCCACTCCAGCTCTCTCTCCCCCCTCTCTTTCGACCCTCTTGATCTCTCTCTTCTCTCTCAGAGAGAGAAATCTCTCATCTCTGAGAGAGAAGAGAGGCAGAGAGAGTTTAAGAGAGAGAGAGGAAGAGCGTAGAGAGCTGAAGAGGAGAAAGAGATCAGGAAAAAGGAAGAACGAGAGAGAAACAAAGAGAGATAGATCTGTCTCTGATATATTTTTAGTGTAAATTTTTAGCGTAAATTTTTTAATGTATTTTTAATGTGCATTTTTTAATATCTTGGAATATAAAAAAGAATATATCTATAATCATGCGCCTCACTGAAGTATGTGCCTCACTGGATACATCTATAATACATCAATATAAAGAAAAGCATACATCCATACAAGAAGAAATTCATAATACATCCATACATAGAAAAGAATACATTCATAATACATCCATACAAAAAGAAGAAATATGCGCCTTATTGAAGTGAGGCGATCGCCTCGCCTCATGCCTTGCGCTTTGTGTGCGCTGAATCCTTTGCGCCTCACACTGCGCCTCGTGCCGCGATAACGCTGCCTGAACCGACCCAAAATTTACGCTTTTTGGGAAGTTTTAAAACCCACCAGAAACCAGACGGCAAGCTGTTCCCTAAACCCGCCCGAAAGTTGAACATGATAAACTTGAATTTTTACTTATACCTGAATCCTCATGTAATTTGTAATGCTTTGATCCCGTGGATACGGAGACGTTATTACGACGTATATACGTTGAGCGAAAACACCCACATATATACGCTATACATCAGTACATGCAAGAATCAGAGTACGGAAGTACACGGTGCATTATACATACCAACATAAGAATATAATTATAAAATTATCCCAGGATGTGACACAATATTACAAAAATATTATATCAATAGGCGCAAAAGTGAGAGTACAAAGAGATATACAAGTATGAACAGTACAAAAAATGCTCACGAGTTACAAATAAAAACTCAAGAGCCGAGCAGGGGTCTGGAAGAAAATGACTTCGGACGGTCAACCGTTGATCCACTACGCTACTGCTGCGCAACTCTGATCAATAGGAAGTCCACCACAGTTCAAGCTCCGGGAATTTGAACATGCAGGTCTAGGTGAGTCAAAAAGTTGCCCAACAAGTGGTAATATAAGTGCAAGTGGCGTGCATAGAAAAACACACGTGATCGATAAATCCAAATTGAAAAGCATGAATTTAAAATAGTATCGTGAGCATAGACACACATGAGTAGGCAGGAAGGCATCAAATAAAATAAATATGCAAAATCAATTGTACAAGCCCAAAGTACAGATTCATGACTCAGTACGTCGAAGGAATAATCCAAATAAGAAAACCATCATATATATATATCTTATATTTCACATCGCCGTAGCCTGAGTTCACTCAACTCAAATTGTCTCATAAACTAAGAAAACATCATAAAATCGATAAAATAGATAAAATCGATAAAACTGAATACGGACAAAACCAGTTGTACATGCTCAGTTACGGGTTCATAAGATTAGTACATCGAAAGAATAATCAAAACAAGGAAACCCTCATATATATATATATATATATATATATATATATATATATAATATATATATATATATATACACACACACCTTATGTTTGTCACCATATATATGAGAGTTCCTTATTTAGATTATTCTTTTGACGTACTAGTCTTATGAAGTCGTAAACTGAGCATGTACAACTGATTTTGCTCGCATTCAGTTTTATCGGTTTTATGATATTTTCTTAGTTTAGGAGGCAATTAGAGTTGTGTGAACTCAAGCTACGGTGACGTGATATATAAAGTGGATATAAATATGAGGGTTTCTTTATTTAGATTATTCCTTCGACATACTATCCCACGGATTTGTAATTTAGGCTTATACAACTGGTTTTTTCACATCTACTTTACTTGATGCCTCGCAGTCTACTCATGTGTGTCTGTGCTCACGATACTTTTTAATTCATACTTTTCGATTCAAATTTATCGAAACACGTGTGCTTGTCTATGCACGCCTTTTGACATTCATCTTACCACTTGTTGGGCAGCTTTCTGACTCCCCTGGACTTGCATGTTTAGATCCCAGCTTGGACTGTAGTGGACTTCCTGTTGATCAGAATTGCACAGTAATAGCCTAGTGGATCAGCGGTTGACTGTCTGGGGTCCTTTTCTTCTAGGCCCCCACTCGACTCTCGAGTTTCTTTTGTAACTCTGAGCATCTTTTGTACTCTCACTTTTGCGCCTATTAGTGATGTAATATTCTTATAATATTGTGTCACATCATGTAATAACTTTGTAATCGTACTCTTATGTTGAAATGTATAATGCACTGTGTATTTTCGTACTCTGATTCTTACATGTACTGATGCTTAGCGTATATACGTGAGGGTATTTTCGCTCTGCGTATATACATCGCAGTAATGTCTCCGTACCCGCGAGTTCGGATAATCACTATAAATAAGTACATGCATAACTAGTTATCTTAATATGTTAACATTTGAGCACTTTGGCATTCTCTTCCTTCATTAAACTCACCTACTTCGATGAGGAATCTTCAAGTGAAAAGACTTAATAATAAGGTACACTCAAATTAGTCACACACTATAAACCACTGTGCTAATGCATTATGGAAGCCTTTGAATTGAATGTTGACTTAACAATGCTAGAATCTAGCAAAAGTAACACTTTTATCTTCAAAAAATATGGTTAATTCACTATCTTGAAGCATAACCCACTACTTGAAGCATAACCCACTAACCTGCTCGATCCACCCCACATTTTGGGTTTGGGTGTACATACACACTCCAAAGCCCACCCGACCCAGCTGGTTGCCACCCTAATTGAAGTATATGATATCCCGAAACGAGTACTGCATTTCATAAGATCTTAGCCATTCGTAACACCTTATGGTAACTACACATCCTTGATTCGAGACACGAATTAGAGGTTGAGGAATTATCATTTTTTAAGTGGCAAGTAGGGTGTGAAGCCAAGTCCCATCGTTCTAAAACCAAGTTGTTGAATGAAGTTGCTAACTCCAACCAAAAGGTGGATATATAACCCCCAGCTTTTCACTCAAAAGTGATGTGTTTTCGCTTCAAAAATGACAACTCTATCCCTCATGTCAAATCAGGGATTAAATGGGAAGTATCACATGTTTGCCAAAGTTAGTTGTGAATTTGATGTTAACTCCCAGCTTATCCAAAGGGAGAACTAGTCAGCAGAAAGGTGAATCTTTTACTCCCCTTTCATCCCTTGGTAGCTTTCCTTTCAGATAAACAATTTGATTAATATAGGAATGTGCAAAATATGCATAGGAAAATGTTTCTGATCTGAAGACCACAAGTTCGACTCCCATTATGGTGTTTTTTTTTTAATCTTAATTTTGCAGGTTGACCTCAATAAAGTTGGATTGGTGCAATATATTTAATCGTCATGGGTGTGAGCTTCTTGTACTGGTGTAAGCTTCTGGTTCTTCAAATGTAGATTCCCTTTTATTCACGCCCAGCTTGAAGGTAATAACATCACATGTATGCTATTAATCAGAAGTCTTAAATGTGACCATGACTTACCTGCCTCAGGTTCAATTGTCGTTATTATTGATATGACTCATTATGTCCAATAAAATAGTAAGCTAACTAGTCAGAAGATAATAAAGATACAAAGTGTTTCTGTTGCTACATTTCTGCAACTGATAATTCAACTTTGATCGAGAATGCTCATCAAGGTCCATTCACAAGCTCCAAATATGTTACTAAGGGCCTGCTTGGTTAAGGGTGGAAGTGAGGAAGTGGTAATAGTTCCCTTTGGAACTCGGGAATTGGTTGGTTAGTTTTCTGGTGTTTGGATGTTGTTGGGAAGTGTGGTTTGGAAAATGTTATGTCTTTTCCGGTGTTTGGATGATAATGTGAAAGTGGAAGTGAAAAAGTTGATCACAAAATAATATTAAAATAAAAATTAATTAAGAAAAATAAAAAATGGACTGTAATTAGAATGTAAGTGAGATTTACATGATTAAAAAATTAACTGTCTTCTGCTATAACTTATTACAAATGAGATTTACATCACCACAAATTAACTGTAGCACTCTAGAAGTGAAGAAATGGTTGTGTAAAAGAGAAAAGAGAAAAAAATAATTTTCTTATTTTTCTTTTTTCAGTGTTTGAATAGATAGAGAAGTGAGCAATTATATTTCCTCATTTTCTTACTTCCGCCCACTTCCTTGCAACCAAACACGCCCTAACTCAAGTTTAAGTTTGTTGTCATGGTACAAAATCGGGAGCTAGTTCATTCAAGAGACTGAGTTTATCAATTGTCATTACTCTACAAAATGGACATAACTTAGTTCGCTCAAGCTTGGTCCGATCAACTCTCACAAGTGCAAGGATGCAGGCACATACACGCAAACAAAGGGAAAACCCCCGCTTTTTAATTATCATGAGCTAACCCGTTACATCTGCATAACTCAGGTAAAGCTTTCACTCAAAAATGACCTCCAAATGATTGAATATTTATGGGAGAAGTTTTGCTCACTGATACTGAGGTAAAAACAACGTCAATGCCCACTCTGATGGGAATCGGATGGCTCAGATTTATTATTATTTATTTAGATTTAGAATTTAGATTTGGATTTAGATTTGGAGAAGATTTGATTTGATTTGGCATGATTTAGATTTTTATTTAATTTAGATTTGGATAAATTTTGTTAAGATTTAGGAGTTATTTAAATATAGATTTGGTTAGATTTGATCCTATCAATAATTACACGTGTGGTGCAAGTTTTGTAGGCTATATATAGTAATGTAGTGGACTTTGAGAATTAATGATTATTTGCTAAAAATTATTTCCCTCCCTATGAAAATTGTGTTTTTTTATTTGATCTCATGGATTAATCAAACTGGCGGTGAAGCTGAGATCTGGGTTGCGATCTGTGATCATACTCAATCTCTAATTCCACTATTCTTTCCCAATTCCATCAAATTCCAACCACAAACTCTAAATTCCCCTTCGTCTCACATCAATTTTGGTATCAGAGCCGAAATTTCTGGAAAAAACTGTTCATCACATCTACCCAAACTCCCATCTGCAAACTCCAGATCTATCATCGCCGCCACCGCCACAATGCCTCAATTGCCTCCGTCTCATCATTGTTGTCGCATCACCGTCGCTGCCTTCATCCCATGCTGTCCAATCTCCACCAAGTCCTCGTCGTCGTCGCTGAGATCTCCACATCGTCATGTCGATGAAGACTGCCTCGTCCTCACTCCTTCGATCTTTTCCACCCTACCCCTTCATTTTCATATCCTCAAAGGAACTTTTTGCCGTCTCCATCTTACCTTTTTACTTACCATTGTATTCATCAGAGATGAATATTTTCAAGCTGGAGAGAATGATGGGAATCAGATGACTCAGATTTACTATTATTTATTTAGATTCAGAATTTGGATTTAGATTTGAAGAAGATTTGATTTGATTTGGCATGATTTAGTTTTTTATTTAATTTGGATAAATTTTGTTAAGATTTAGGAGTTATTTAAATCTAGATTTGATCCTATCAATAATTGCACGTGTGGTACACGTTTTGTAGGTTATATATAACTATGTAGTGGACTTTGAGAATTAATGATTAGGTGCTTAAAAATTGTTTCGTAATGAAAATTTTGTATTGTTTGATTTGATCTCATGGATTAATCGAATCAGGTGGTGAAGCCGAGGTCCGGGTTGCGATCCGTGATTATACCCAGTCCCTAATTCCACTGTTCTTCCCCAATCCCACTTAATTCCCATCACAAACTCTAAATTCCCCTTTGTCCCACATCACACTCCCCTCCCATTATATATTTCCTTTTCTAATAGAAATCAAGATCTTAATTAAATATCCATCATCTACATAAAACTTGAAAGGAATTTGCAGTTCAGCTCAGCCCCATTTTTCACTAAGCTTCTAAAGAATTTTCATATAATATTCATATTGGCTAAAAGCATGAGTATATATTATATAACGATAATTAAATCTGTCATTGCACCAAATTTGTGCCAGCAAAGGACATGATGGAATGATACTGCTGGTCCCTCACTGGGCAGAGAGGGTCCTTGTTCTATTGCAAACTGATCCTCAAAGGTCATGCCAAGTACCCCTCTTTATAACTCAAATCATTTACTAATGAAATCTTAAACATAACATCATATTCAACCAGATAATGTTCATCTTGTAATCAAATGATAGTTCAAACTCATTGGCTCCCCTCTCAATTATAAGAAAGTATCTCTTATGCAAAAATTCAGATAAGCATTTAATGCTAGACGGTGGTTATGTAATTTGCCAGCCCGCTTAAACTTGGCGACTCCATGAAGAACCTACAACTCCATGAAAAACCTACAAAAAGAAAGACACAGTACAAACTGGATTCATGAAGAATGCCCCAATTCCAACTGTATTCTGTTTCATCCATAACTAATAATCAACTGAGACTTCCAGCTTTAGTTCCAACAATCCTTTATAGAACTTCATTTGTCAGGGCTATGTGATTCCATATGGATTTTAGCTGAAACTATCCCTAAGGGATGATTGTGATTTCCAATAGCAAAACCTAACACTTTACAACTTCTTCGACCCACTCCAAGTCCAGGGAATTTTGGAAGGTTGCTTTTTGGTTCCATGATCTTAAATGCATGACCAGAAAACGTCTCTCCTGCATTCATGTCTACTAGCCATCAAAATTTTACAGCAAATCCCCTCTTGCTCGCAGCTGCACTGGATATGAATTTGTACCAACTCAAGAAGGAGGCTCAGGTTTTCAGATTTTTGTAACCTTGGTCAATTCCATTGTGGAGCCTTCTAAATTCCATGTCTTGCTTCATACCAGACCCCTCTTTGGACGGGAAGAAGTTTGGAGGAGGAGAATTTGCTAGGAATCAAATATTAAACAAATATGAATAAACAAATCAAAATAAATTATGTACCTAAATGGATGGATGAAAGTCACAGAGGAAAATGTTTGCCAGGGGGGTGCTGGTTGCAAGAAGATGAGAGAAAGAAAAGAAAGCCAAGGATCTTACAAGTCAATAATCCATGACAATTTTTTGCTAGACAATACCTCATGACAATTGAAATGTCAATATTGTCAAGCTCAGTTACAAAGGTGCTCATGATTTCTTCCCATTTATTCAACTTTCAAACTGATCTTCAGTCACCAGTTCATTTTCATCAATGACTTCAGAAATGATTAATTCATTCTCACCCAATAGAAACTAATAATTGAAAGTAAGACAAGAGTGAATGTCAATCATATAATAACCTAACCTTCACAGTTCACACTCACTGATAAATTAAGTTATATCCAAATAAATCTTGAACACAAACTACTCAAATTGAAAGTTTACTTTGTCATAAATATCATCCAAACTGGACCATCAAAACATTAAGGTTAGCAATTAAAAGAAGTACATAATATCCACACTATATTTTCTCAAAATGCAAGCTTGTTGTTAAAAGATTAAAACCTAACAAATTGGATCATAACATATTTGTTAATACCATGTAAAGCTATACATATGACGATAGCAAGAAACAAAAGAATAAACAATTTCTCACCTGAAGCACAACTGAGTTGATCACGTCCGCATATCTAACAGCCAAATTAAGCGACATGCACCTAGCAGGCGCCATTGCATAACATCTAATCCTCTTCCTCTCTATATTCTCCAACCTATCCCTATTCTGCACAACTAATATGGCCAGCATTGCTGCAACACCAGACCCCAAAGAATGCCCTGCAAACGTGAGAGTATAATCCGGATATTTCTCCAACAAATCTCTCAAAACATTGCATTCTGCATCCAAGATCCACGCTGCCGCCTTCAACAGACCATTGTGTACATACCCACCATCCAACTTCATCTTTCCAAGCCTATTATCCAACAACAGTGCATAATCTGTCTCCTTAGCCAAGTTGAATCCTCTTATAGCAAGAATTATATCGGCATGGTCATGATCAAGGTATATCAGGTATGGAGGGGCACGGCCTCCGGTGTCCTCATAAGTCTTGCGGCACACCACCCACTGAGGATTCATGCCGTACCCTCCTGGTGGGGCCCATAAAGGATGCTCCAAATCATCTTCGTAGACTGAGAGAATGTACCGGCACATCCGAGGAACTGGCTCGAATTCCTCTGGGGAGGCCAGGCCCCAGGTTTCGCTGTCGTGGCCAGCGCTGTGAAGGCAGCGCTTCCACGCCCACCGGGCACAGGCGAGACAGTAGACACATTCAAGGATGGGCAAGCAGCAGGCTATTGACATCGAAAGAGCAAAGCTTACGAGTTGGGCCTTTCATGAAGCAATAGGTGGGCATGGGGTGGGACTACTGCAATGCTATTTCTTTCTATTGGATATCTTTAAAAAGCTGACAATTTGAGGGCACAAGAACGCAACCAGGTTGAAAATGAGGCCATAACTGGAAATTGGAGGGATTAATTCAGTTGGGTATCTCGGAAAGTAGAATTTGTTGGTGCAAGAATGAAACCAAGACTGAAATGAGGAAAGAACTGAGGATTAGAGCGCTGAAGAAGGAATTTCAAGAGGTCTTCAATTGGGTTCCCCGAAAAGGCTCAGAACTTGAAGGGGGCACCAAATTCACAAGGACAGGGACTGGTAGTTGGGACGAATGAGGAAGACTGCCGGCTAAAAAGAATAGTCTTTTTATGCAGATTTGTGGTTAAATTGGATAAAAAAATCAACTGTGTATATTAGAAAAGATGACGATTTTCAGAAGAAAACAAGTTTATAAACATTCCAAATTGATATAAACAGAGATTCTTCTTCTTTAAAAAGAGAAATCAGAGAATAGAAAAGTTGAACTTAACTGAGTATCAACAGAGATTCGATTTTGAGCAGAGCAGAGTTTCCATAGACAAGAAAATGAGATGCTTTTTGGAAAGATTTTTGGATAAAAAGGGAGCTTTTGCAAGCCAAAAGAACGAAAATGAATCCAAGGAAATAAAAATTGAAAAAAGGCCCGAACTGTTCATTATATTAATTGATTAAAATGATCATATGCGGTGAGATATGAAAAAAAAAAAACACAAAAAATGTATTTAAGAAAAGAAAAAGGGAGAAGTTAGTGGGAAAGGCCTAGGAGTGGCTAATGGGGCGGGTCGACCCGCGCCGCCCCGCCCTGTGTGACCCGTTTGAGTCGCACAGAGCGGGTTACGAGTCAACCCAGACCCGCCCCGTTTAGGGGAGAGTCAGAACGGGTTGACCCGTCCCGTGTAAACAGGACGAATCGGGTCGGGGAAAATTTTTCCGACTTCCCCTTTTCTAATTTTTTTTAAAGTCCAATATTATTCTATTACCGTTAGAGAGAAAAATTACTCTGCGACCCCTAGATTCGTTTTTAATTTTTTTAAACCCTAAACGGAAGAGCCGTTGCGGGTGAAAAAGTGGGTGCCACGTGGCACCCTCTTTTTTCACCCACAACGGCTCAAAAATGAGCCGTTGTATCCCTTAAAAAAAAAAAACTAACCTCTATAAATACCCTACCAGCACAGCATGATACTATAGTTTTAGAAACACAACAACCAACTAGCACAACCACTAAAGTAAGAGCCAAAACTTCTCTAGTGTGGAACCATTTCGTATAAAAAGTTGTTGAAGGTAGAAGAAAGGCAGAATGTAAGTACGGTCATCAACTATTTGATCATAAAGAAGGATACGGTATAGGTGTTCTTAATAAACACTATGAAAAAAAGCATGCTAAAAGTCACGGTTTACCACCACAGCAAGAACAAATATTAGCTGATTCAGGCACACTCTCCACTTGGAGATATAAGCCTGAAGTAAATAAACATAAGTTAGCTGAATTTATTATTCGAGCAGAACTTCCATTTTCTTTTACAGAATCAGATGCATTAGTTGATTATCTTAAATCTGTTTTTGCTCATGATTATAAGAGAATTAGCAGACAAAGTATAAATAGAGAAATTGAAGATTTATTTGTAAATAGAAAAAATATTTTGAAGGCTCTTTTTACTAGTGATGCTAGAAAAATTTCATTAACTTCCGATATATGGGAAGCTCTTAATCTAATTCATTATTTATGTGTTACTGCCCACTTTATTGATGATAACTGGATTTTACAAAATGTATTTTATCATTTTTTAAATTTTCTGAGAAACATTATGCTACAAATGTAGCAAATTCAATTTTTCTTACTTGTAGAAATTATGGTATAGAAAACAAAATATTTTCTATTTCTTTTGATAATGCAAGTGAAAATACTACTTCAATGAGACAATTAAAAACGGTATTAGATCCGATTTTAAGCGGTAAACTTTTTCATGTTAGATGTGTTTGCCATATATTGAATTTATGTGTACAATATGGTCTAAAAATCTTAGACAAATATATTTATAAAGTTAAAGAAATTATTTTACATATAAAACACAGTGGACCTAGGAGATAATCTTTTAAAAGTTATTGCCGACAATGTGGACTGAAGGAAAAACTACTCCAAGCAGATGTGAAAACTTATTGGAATTCAAGCTACAATATGATTAAAGATTGCCTTCCTTATAAACAAGCAATTCAATTTTTTACAGTAAATAAATGTTCATCTTTTATATTAGCGATGAATAGTGGAAATTATATGAAAATTTTTATACTTTTCTAGAAAAATTTGACACTGCCACAAAAGCACTTTCTGGTACATATTATTTCACATGTAACTTAGTTTTTTTATAATCTTAATGAAATTGCTCAAGTATTTGCTGCTTACAGAGATGATGACAATCTTGAAGAGGCTATACATGATATGGAAGAAAAATTTTGAAAATATTTTGAAAATATGTCTTTTTTATTTTACTTAGCTGCAATTATGGATCCTAGAATTAAAATAGATAATTTAAAACTTTTATTATCCAATTTTATTTTATATTTAAATTACGAACAAGATGTAGATAAATTACTTTTAGAAATTAGATCTCTTTTAGAAGAAATATACTCATTGTAGAGAGATGAGTTATTTCCCCCTTCTTCTTCTGAATTTAGGGCACCTACACCATCACAAACTTCTTCTACTAGTCTAGGTAAAAGATTATCTAATTTTAAAAATTTACTTTCCTCTAATACTAGAAAGAAACACTCTTCAGGAGCAGGTTCATTTGATGAACGTAATTTATATTTGAACACAATGCCTGCTGAAATAAATGAAAATAATAATGAATCATGGGAAACATTTGATGTTTTGTCATGGAGAAAAGAATAGAGAAAACAATTTCCTGTTCTTTCTACCATGGCTCGAGATATACTGACACTTCCGGCCTCTACAGTAGCGTCCGAGAGCGCATTTTCTGCAGGTGGTAGAGTTTTGACACCCTGGAGGAGCAGGCTGACGCCGAAACACTTGGAGATGGCTGTTTGCTTAAAGGACTGGTTCGATGCAGAAAGACGCACACAAGGAAAATCTATTCTAGATGAAGAATTTGAACAGGACGATGATGAAGAGTAGAGAACCACCAGAATTTTTTGAAAAGTCACCTAGGGGGGTGAATAGGTGACAATGCTAATCTATGAACTAAATGCGGAATTTAATACTTAAAAAAAACACACTCAAGTGCTATCAACAAGTGATGCACACAACCAAGCCAAGCAAATATGAATGAGCAATATGAATAATAAGCAAGGCACAAAGTAAAGAGATAGAGAGATAGAGTCAATAGAACAAGCGCAAACACCAAGATATGTTATCGAGGTTCGAGCACCCAGCTCTACATCCTCGCCTTCCCCATGAAGGATTCTAATCCACTAACTTGTCACAAAGACAGTTACACAATCACTGGCGTACCCACTCCACAGGAGTACCCAGTATCACAAGCACCAATACAAGTAATTTGTGAGTAGTCAAAAGACCACAAACTCTCTCTTACAAAGATCTCTTTTCTTTTGAACTTAGTGGCTAAAGCAACAACCACAAAACAATCTCTTTTTCCCACACAAAATCCTATAGAGAAGATAGTAGATTTTATCTCAAGTGTGGAGAAAACCAAGGGATTTGAAACCAGCAACTCAAAGAAAATCTTTGGGAAATAAATGAAACCAAGATAGAGAAGTTCAATTCAAAAGCTTTTCCCAAAACCCTTTTCTTTGATTTTTCAAACCCTAATGAAAACACCAAAAAGATTGTTCATTTGAATCAAAAACCTATTTTGATTGCAGCAAAAACACCTGAGAGAATGAAAATTTTAGCCCAAAAATTCTTAGAGAAAAACTCTTGCAAATGGGGTATTTATAGGCTAATCCAGAAAATAGCCGTTGGCAGCAGAACTGCCAGAAATACCCTGGCGGTCGACCGCCCGGTCGACCGCACAACGGTCATTTTTTGACCGTTGGCAGCTACCGGTCGACCGAAACAAACAGAGAGCAACTGCTCTCAGTCGGTCGACCGGCACGGTCGACCGGCTACAAGTGTAGCCAGCGTGCACGTATCCGTGCACGTCGGTCGACCCTGACGGTCGACCCTGACGGTCGACCGGCTACATGGTGCGGTCGACCGTTCCGGTCGACCGACCTAGCCTGGCAGACACTGTTCTGGTCAGCAAAAACATGAAATTTTTAATCCTAAAAATTCTCATTAAATCTCTAAAAATTCACAAAAATAGTTTTATCATTTTACATTGATATATAAACATGTGGTAAAAAGTTTAGCTCAAATATCAATCAATATGAACTATCTTTGTGTTATAGAAATTTTTACCAAAAATCAAAAACTGTATTTTCTAAAACTTGAATTTTGAATAGAAAATACGTTTTGTCCAAAACACTTCCAGATACAAAAACATGATAATTAAACACTTTGAAGCACGATGCATATGGATAGAAATCCAATATACATGAAACAAATATATATCATAGTTTTTGTCATTAATTCCAAAATATGTTTTGTCAAAAATACCAAAACATATAACACATGAATAAAGGAGTCAAAACTAAGTTTGTCTAGAAAATTAAAGCATGCATGTATATAGAACAAATCATATATACATTAAACCATGTAAACTTGTTTTGATCTATCTATTCATGAAAACCAAGATCGGTTAAACCTAAAACCGAAAAACCAAAAACCAATATCAAAACATAAAACGTGTGTGTTGTGAACTTGAGCATATCATACTAATCTAATCTTTACAATTAGGCTCTAAACACAAACTAAACTAGGGATACCTAAGTCTTCTTGTAGAGCGCCGTCTCCAAGTTGACTCGGTCCAAACCGTGATTCACCAAGCTTGACTCCAATGAGTGCTAGATGTCATCTTTGATGCTTAGGCTCTTGAATCACCTTGTGAAAGATGTGTGGAAGCTTTCACCAACTAATATCTTGTTAAATATCTGAAACTTAAAACATCACAAGATTATTAGTACACATAACTACATGAGTTAATCATCATCAAAACTAGAGTGGAAGGCCTTTGGGCCAACAATCTCCCCCTTTTTGATGATGACAAAACTCATGGAGTTATATATGCATGGATTAAAGTAAAGCTTTAAAGAAGCTCCCCCTTAACTCATGCATAACAATAAAACATATAAGATATGCAATGAATGTTCTTAAACACATATAAACATGTTCTGGATACCAATTAAAATAAAACATAAACAATGAAACATGCTCTTGATACCAATAAAACAATAATATTGAAACCAACATATTATTAAAACATATGCATAAATCAACCATGCATATAAACTACAAATTCTTCTCCTCCTTTTTGTCAATCATCAACAAAGGGGTAAAAATAAGCATGATAGAAACAAATACTTCTCCCCCTAAATCTTCAAAACAAAGAAGTAATAAATTATTTCAAGGGGTAAAACCAAAGTCAATATGATATTAATTGAAAATAACAAACTTTGAGAAATGCCAAATCCTATTTGAAATAAAACAAGGCATTGAAACAAAATATCATTTTATATCAAAATGAAAACAAGTAATGTAAACTTGATACCAATAGATATATTTCATTATAAGCATATGATACCAATTACTTTAATATCATAAAGTTAGGGAGTGGGAAACAAAAACAATGGTAAACCAAATACCAATTGAAATATAAAATACGAGTTTTCTCCCCCTTTATGAAATACCAAAAGAAAATATGCATAGGCTTGAAATTGTTGGCCCAAAGGCCCTTCACCCTAGTTTTGATGATGATCAACTCATGTAGTTATAGTTACTAATGATCTTGTGTTTAATTAGTGACAGATTCATGATCAAGATCTTAGTAGGTGCATAGCTCAACAAAGGATAAAAGAACAAGATTTGGAGCTTGCATGTGGTGATCCAAGAAAGTTTTGGATCAAACTTGGACCAAGTCAAGAAGATGAGAAGCCTTCAAGGGAAGACTTCAAGAAGTTGAAGACTTGTGTCTAGGTATAGAATTTGTATTTTTGTTTTAGTAAAAATGTAAAGGATAGAATAGTGGTGGATTGCTCAAGTTATATCACACACACACACTCTTGATAGAACTCTTGATTAATTGATTTCATAAAAGATTTCTTTTAGAAAAGAATTTTTATTTAGTAAAAGATTTTCTTTGAGACAAAATATTTATCTTGGATTTTGGTATTTCATAGTTCATATCTTTAAACCAAAATCTTGATTAGAGCTTTATATCAAAAACATAGATATTTCTTATTGATTGTGTAGTGGATCATATCCATACACACTATGCTTTAAAATGAACTCAAATATCTTGTTTTTGTATTTGATGAAGATTTAGAAAAACAAGTTTGGAAAAACATGTTTTGGAAAAATACATTTTGGTTATTGAGCTAATATTTCCAAGTTACAAAAATAGACCAAAACATCTATAACATGTCTTGATTGTGTGCAAGCATGTTTGTTCTTTCAAGTATATTGGTAAAACTATTTTTTGTAGAATTTCTATGTATTTTTAGGATTTTATAAAAGATTTTTAAATCCTGTTTTCTGACCTGGAAACTGGCTGACAGGCCAAACCGGTCGACCGGTCCGGTCGACCGATGTGCACAGCCCTGTGCACGTTGTCAGCACAGTGGCCGGTCGACCGGGTCGGTCGACCGACCAAGAGAGCTTTGCTCTCTGGAAATATCAGTCGACCGGGCCGGTCGACCGACAGTTCATTCCAGGTTATCGGTCGACCGAGCGGTCGACCGGTGGCTGCAACGGTCAGAAAAATGACCGTTGGCCGGTCGACCGGCGGTCGACCGACAGCTCTGACAGAACCCCAACGGCTCTATTTCTGGCAGCCTATATAAGGGGGTCTTGTCAACTGTTTTGAGGTTAAGATTTTGGAGACCTTTGAGCTAGTTTTTCCAACTGATTTCAGAAGTTCTCTCCACATATTTGAGAGCAAATATTTCCAATCAAAAGGGAGTTTTTATCAAGAGAGTGTTAAAGTGATTTCTTGAGTTTTCCATCAAAGCTTTCTTTCCTTGATTTTCTCACACCACACTTGAGCTATCCATTGCTAGATATTCCTATAGGTGTGTTGTAGTGAGAGTGCTCTTTAGGTGATCAAGTGTTGTGATCATCAAAGAGATCTTTTCTTTGTATTTGAGGAAACGGGCAAGTGTGCTCGTTGTTGGTGGTTGGAGTTCGGTTGTGAACTCTTGGTGGTTAGAGGTACGGCCTCGGCGAGTCGGTGGACTTGCGTGTGTACGGGACTTGGGAGTCCGAGGGTTTGTAGGTGTACGGCACCGAGGAGAGATCCGGTGGGATCTTACATAGTGGAAATCCTTCGTGTGTCGAAGGCGGGATGTAGAGCAAGTGTGCTCGAACCTCGAAACAAACCCTTTGTGTTTGCGATTGCTTACTCTTCCCTCTCTCTCTCTTTGTCTCTATTTTATATCTTGCATTCAATTTATTGTGTTCATCTTATATATGCATGATATATTCCCTTGTGCTCATAATTGATATACATACTTGCTTGGGATTGTTGTTAACACTAGTATTCAACCAAGAGAGCCAACGCGGCACCTCAACCCATTCAAGGGGAATCTAGAGGAGCTTGTCCAGAGCCTCGCAAGGGGAATTCGGCAACACTCTTGGTTATACATAAGTGTTAATTTAAAAAGAAGTTTAATTTGGTCATCTTAGTTTTAATTCCGCATTATTTGTTCATAAGTGACCTTTAGATTAGCCATCACCTATTCACCCCCCCTCTAGGTGATCTTACAGAAATAAGATACCAATTGAAAATTAAATCAATTGAAACATGATATTCATTAAAAATTCAAGCTTAGCAATCTTAAAATTATGATAAAGCTTGTATATGGATACCAATTGAAAAACTCAAGCTTAACATAACCAAAATTTGTGCTTCAATATATAGGGATATAATAAGCACAAATAAATCATCTATATATGTATGTAAGAAATAGATACCAATTGAAATTGACACTATATGAAGTGTAAGCATACATATATAAAACAAAACATATATGAGTATACAAAAGGATGTCAAGATTGATACCAATTGAAAGAATTCAATGATACCAATTGAAACAACAATAAGATCAAGTGTATGACTCATATCAACTACCACCCATTTCATGTTCAAGTTTAAAATGATTTTCATTATAAAGCATACATGAGCATGATCTCCCATCCAACCGCCCATAAATGGTAGGGGTTTTCAAAAATAGATTTGGAATTATAGCTTGTTTGAAAAACTCTACCAAATTGAAGAATACGAACTAGTTATATGAAAATTTGAAAACTAGCACGTAATCCTTCAAGTGAGGAATAACAAAAATGTTTTTCATGAAAACACATGTAAATCACATGACATTAAAACACTCAAAATCTATATAGCACAAATTATACTCATGAAAACTAAATCACGAGAAAACATTAAATAGGGTGAGTGTACAAGTGTTGTGTGAAACATATCATCATGAAAATGGACAATCAAGCTCGATTGAAATTCCTTTAAAATATGAACACATGAAAAACTAAATCTTCATTACTAAAGGAAATTTCCTCAATGACACGAAAATCATCATAACAAATTAAACTCCAAGGCATATGTATGTTTTGACAAAACAAAAGTATACATACATATCCCTAAACACAATTGAGTCCAAAATATAGATTTGCATGAAAAGCAAATGACTCAAGGGGCATACATGTATATCTTAAGGTTTGGCAAATAGACATATACATGAAATGAAAACCCATATACATAAAACAAATCCAAAAATAGGAATACAAGTTTAAAATGCATGAATCATCAAAACTAGGCTATACTAACACATTTAATGGGTACAAATAGGCATCCAAGCACAAACATATATAAAGTTTATTTGTGGCCCATTCTATGTACAAGTATAAATCCTAATTTTAATGAAAACTAACATCTAAGCATATATCCAAATCATTAAGCATAAAACGAGTCATAAATCAACAACATTCTAAAAATGATCATTATGTAAATCCACATGCTATAAGAATCAAGGTATACATAATATCAAAACAATTGTGAAAACACAAAATATGGGTTCATCTAAACAATGGTGATTTCAAATTGCAATACATGTATAGCAATAAACATACTAGTCAAAACATGAATCATTAAAACGAAAGTTATAGAACATCATATGATCATTATGCAAATGCATGTGCATTAGATCTAGAGCATACATGTTAGTCTAAACAAGGTGAGACACTAAATATAGATCCATATGAAGCATGGGTGCTCAAGTAGCTAAACATGTACAACCTTAATCTAATGAACATGGCACAAAGCATAATGAACAACAAAACACAACATGCTATAAAAGATGAACCTAGAAAGCATGTAAACACTAAATGGAGTAAGAGATTGTTACCAAAACCGAAGAGGCAACTTTTCATGTCTCCAAAACCCGGTGGTCCTCCCACCAAATCTCCTTGAGAGTGAAGCATCCAAATGGTTCTCTTTTAAGCTTAGAATGCATCCACCTCAAGGCACCAATGCCCTCAAGTGATGCGAGAGCTCCCACCTACATCAAAAGTTAAAGCGGTGGTTTTTGGTACCCATTCTTTGTGGGTCCACGGGGGTTAGTATCTTTTCTAACCCAAACAAAATTAGTTGCTAAATTTTCATGATAAATGCGATCATAACAAAATCTAGCAGGTGGCCTTTTCGACCACAATGTGTACATGTGTACACGTGAGCATACATATGATGGTGATGATCATGAAAAGCATGTGTATGCCGTGATGGGTGTGCATGCAAGGTTGGAACTTGTTTCTTACGAGCCAAGGTTTCCAAACGTGTGGTTCATGGCACAATGGCTCAAAGTGGAGCCCAAACTATCAACACTTTTCTTCAAAACAATTATATCTTTTTCAATGCTAGAAGATAAAGTGGAGCATGCAATAGGTGTGCTAGAACAAGAAGCTACACTAGCATGGCAAACATCAATCTCTTTTTGCAAGGATTTATTTTTAATCAAATCCAAATCCAATTCTTTTGTAATTGCATCAATATCATTTTTCAAAGTGAGATTTTCTTTAAAAGTAAAATCCAATTTTGAAGATAAGATCTCATTGTGCTTTACAACATCATCACAATCATTTTTGTTTTTCAAAAATTCATTTTTCTTTAAAGCAAGTTCGAGTTGAGATTTAAGTGAGTCACATTCACTTGCAATCTCTTCCTTCTCTTGCAACATCAATTCAAAATTAGAGCATAAATCCTTTAATTCATTTTTCAAAACAAGATTATCATCTTTCAACAAATCATGTTTTTCTAACAAATTCTCAAGCTTTTGAACAAGTTTCATATTTAAAGTTTGAACTTCAAACATCCATGACAATAGGAACTAGAGCTATCATCTATTTGAGAATCCGATTGTACCTCATGGGAGTCATTCCATGGACCATAAAGCAAGGTTCTTCGGATATGTCTCTCCTAGATCTCCTTATCTTGTTGATAATCTTTGGAAGCTCGGGAGATGACAACATGCTCCAAACTGCAAAAGCCGAATCATATCGATCAAAAACATGTAGAAGATTTTCATTGAGAGATACTCTAAGTGCCCTAAGTGTTAATGCATTGGCCTTTTTATGCTTGCTACTATTGGGAAGGATTCTTGTGTAGAGGCTTGATAAGCTAGATGTCCTAGGCTTTTTAAATGATTACTCATCTTGGCTATCCAAATATCATGTCTAGCTAAATTAAACATAGGAGGGCTATCCATGAGTGCAAACTAATATGTGTGCAAATGACAATGCAAATGAAGATTAGCAAACCAAGATCTCACTCCTAGGTGGTTAAACCTAAATATCAGGAGCGCTAGCTCTGATACCAATTGAAAAGTCACCTAGAGGGGGGGTGAATAGGTGACAATGCTAATCTATGAAGTAAATGCGGAATTTAATACTTAAAAAAAACACACTCAAGTGCTATCAATAAGTGATGCACACAACCAAGCCAAGCAAATATAAATGAGCAATATGAATAATAAGCAAGGCACAAAGTAAAGAGATAGAGAGATAGAGTCAATAGAACAAGCGCAAACACCAAGATATGTTATCGAGGTTCGAGCACCCAGCTCTACATCCCCGCCTTCCCCATGAAGGATTCTAATCCACTAACTTGTCACAAAGACAGTTACACAATCACTGGCGTACCCACTCCACAGGAGTACCCAGTATCACAAGCACCAATACAAGTAATCTCTGAGTAGTCAAAAGACCACAAACTCTCTCTTACAAAGATTCTTTTCTTTGAACTTAGTGGCTAAAACAACAACCACAAAACAATCTCTTTTTTCCACACAAAATCCTATAGAGAAGATAGTAGATTTTAGCTCAAGTGTGGAGAAAACCAAGGGATTTGAAACCAGCAACTCAAAGAAAATCTTTGGGAAATAAATGAAATCAAGATAGAGAAGTTCAATTCAAAAGCTTTTCCCAAAAACCTTTTCTTTGATTTTTCAAACCATAATGAAAACACCAAAAAGATTGTTCAATTTGAATCAAAAACCTATTTTGATTGCAGCAAAAACACCTGAGAGAATGAAAATTTTAGCCCAAAAATTCTTAGAGAAAAACTCTTGCAAATGGGGTATTTATAGGCTAATCCAGAAAATAGCCGTTGGCAGCAGAACTGCCAGAAATACCCTGGCGGTCGACCGCCCGGTCGACCGCACAACGGTCATTTTTTGACCGTTGGCAGCTACGGTCGACCGGCCCGGTCGACCGAAACAAACAGAGAGCAACTGCTCTCAGTCGGTCGACCGGCACGGTCGACCGGCTACAAGTGTAGCCAGCGTGCACGTATCCGTGCACGTCGGTCGACCCTGACGGTCGACCGGCTACATGGTGCGGTCGACCGTTCCGGTCGACCGACCTAGCCTGGCAGACACTGTTCTGGTCAGCAAAAACATGAAATTTTTAATCCTAAAAATTCTCATTAAATCTCTAAAAATCCAAAAAAATAGTTTTATCATTTTACATTGATATATAAACATGTGGTAAAAAGTTTAGCTCAAATATCAATCAATATGAACTATCTTTGTGTTATAGAAATTTTTACCAAAAACCAAAAACTGTATTTTCTAAAACTTGAATTTTGAATAGAAAATACGTTTTGTCCAAAACACTTCCAGATACAAAAACATGATAATTAAACACTTTGAAGCATGATGCATATGGATAGAAATCCAATATACATGAAACAAATATATATCATAGTTTTTGTCATTAATTCCAAAATATGTTTTGTCAAAAATACCAAAACATATAACACACGAATAAAGGAGTCAAAACTAAGTTTGTCTAGAAAATTAAAGCATGCATGTATATAGAACAAATCATATATACATTAAACCATGTAAACTTGTTTTGATCTATCTATTCATGAAAAACCAAGATCGGTTAAACCAAACCGAAAAACCAAAAACCAATATCAAAACATAAAACGTGTGTGTTGTGAACTTGATGTAACGCCCCGATCCCACGGGTACCGGGACGTCACTGCGATGTACATACGCAGGTCAGAAGTACCCTCACGTATATACGCTAAGCATCAGTACAAGCAAGAATCAGAGTACGACAAACGTAGCGTCCATTCATATGCCAACATAAGAAATACAAAGTACAAGGTTATCACAGGATGTGACATACTATTACATATCACATGCATCCTATATCACAGCCAAGCACAAAAGTACGATTTACAATATGATTACAAGATGCTCACGAGCTGAAGGAAGGTCCCGCGAGCTAAAAAGGAGAGTCTGGCACAACAGAAACCGAGACTAGTCAGCCTGCTCGGAAAGGAAAGCTTGATCTTCCACAGAAGGCTCCACCTCAATCCAAGGTCCGGAACCTGAACGTACAAATTCAAGGGAGTCAGGACCTCCCAAACAAGTGAACAGGTTACAGCCGAGTGGCAATAGAAACATGAGCATGAGAGTTGGTATAATATCATGAGAAATCAGCCAGCAAGTAAAGAAGAACAACATATTATAAACGGAAGGGCAATGTATACGCTTAAACTACGGCTTCACGAGACTAGTACCTCGAGGGAATAATCCAAATAAGGAAACCTCATCTATATACCTTTATCTCATGTCACCGTAATCCAAGTGCATACAACTCCCACAATTAGCGTCTTTTATCATTATTATTATTATAGCTCACCTTACCCTGATATCTAGCTATGTGGACTAGCGTCCCAGCACACATAGATCCATATCCCAGTAAAGCAAGGTTGTTATTGGAAACCAGCGGGGTATCAACGAACTATGTTTACAGTGGGTCCCGTACATACCCGGGACCACGGCCCAGGATGTTCCGTTGCTTGGTAACGGAACCAGCCGCAAGGCTAACAGGAGGGACTTATGTATGCCCTTATCATGATGGTACCAGGAAGGAGGGAGCCAGCACTCCCCTCGGTCGCCTGGAGGCCCACAGGTCAGACCGGAAATTTTAGTTGCACAACATACCTAATACCACTGTAAACACGAACATATATTGATAGCCGCGTATTTCCCCCGACCCGATGCAAGTTGTCTTATTTATGAATTCTTTAGATAATTATCAGGTTTCGGGAATGAGCAGGAACATGTCAGGAGTACAGGTATATCAGGAGTACTGGTTCGTACTATCAAGTAATCAAGTTTGTAAATCATGAAGTCCGGTTATCATTCCCGTTATAATGATAATTATAGGAGTCAGGTGTATCATGCCTTGTGTCAATAGATAGCATGATAAGAGGTGATATTCATCAAGTAACATGCCATGAAATAGCAATATCTAATACATGACCCGAGTATAAGATTCATTTCCAAGAAAGTAATTAACCACAGCAAATAACCAAAATTAGTCGACTAGGGGAAGGCAATTAGTCGACTTATTGAGTAGTTAGTCGACTATAGAGAAGGGATTAGTCGACTAATAGGCTGCGTTTCACAAGACTGCGTTTCACAAGTCCGCGTCTTGTCTCCAGTCCGCGTCTCACAAGTCCGCGTCTCAGGAAGAAAGTTAGTCGACTAGGGCAAATGTCAAGTCGACTAATGAAGGCCGCGTCTCAGAAAGCCGCGTCCTCAGGAAGAAAGTTAGTCGACTAGGGGTAAATGTCAAGTCGACTGATAAATCGCGTCTTCAGGAAAAGGGCGCGTCTTCAGAAAAAGTTAGTCGACTAGGAAAATGGGGTAGTCGACTAATGAAGCTGCGTTTTCAGAAATAAGGTTACGTTCAAAGGGGTTAGTCGACTTATAGTTGGGTCAAGTCGACTAATGAAGTTGCAAAACAGAGAGCAGATCCTGATGTTTGAGGGCTGCGTTTGTTGATAAAATTACAAGCATGAAAATAATGTCCAAGTCTTGGCGAGTAGAATTACTCGCCTAAAATGCGCCCGACGCAGGGAAGCTCGGCCCCAATCCAAAGGAGGGTACGGCCCTAGAGTCTTGCCGCCAATGAAGTGCACGGCCCCCAATCCAAAAGGAGTTGGCCGGTCTTCACATGAGAAGGCAAAAGGTTGATGGTGCAAGTCCAACTCAATATGGCAAAACGAGATTTTGCAAATGGCGTTGCGGGGAATGAAGCTATAGTCCGCCGGAAAGAGGTTGACGAGGGGTGAAGATGGTATGCTCGGTGGAGGCTACGGTGGTGCAGGTGGTGGTGGAGATGGTGATGAAGTTTTGTGGAGGTGATGGGTTCTTTTGGTGTCTCTTGGTGAAAGAGGTTGAAGAAGATGGAGTCAGTTGTTTGGAAATGGTGAAGGAGATGGAGGAGAAGAAGGTGGAGGAATTGGTGATGGAAAAATGGAGATGGTGAGTAGTTGTGATGGCCGGCCAAAGGGGCTTGGTGGTGGTGAGCTTGCTGTTGAGCTTGCAGGAACAAAAAGGATGAAGGAAAAATGGAAGAGAGAGATGGGGATGCATATATATATAAAGGAGGAAAATATTATAATAATAAACCATCATCACTTTCCCTCCAATGAGTGTGGCGTTTGCAAAGTCCCAAGGCTGCGTTTAGGCCATTTAAAGAGCCAAACGCGGGAGCTCAAGGCTGCGTCCAGAGGAAAACGCAAGAAGGCTGCGTTTCAAAAGAAAAGGACAAGGCATGGGTGATTTGGACTTGAGTTGAGTCAGCCCATAAGCATTTAATGCAGCATGGAGAGGGTGGCTGCATTAATGATGAACTCAGCTGGTGAAGCTCGCGTTTGAGGAAGGAGAGAGAAAAAATGGAAAAAGAGATAAGTGGAAAACTTGGATAAATTCTCGGTATCTGGGAAAATACCGAAAACTCCAGGAATGACAAAAATTAAAGTATCTCAGAAAGCTATCCAAAAATTCACAAAAATCATAAATATTATGAAATGACTTTTGGTGAAATCGTTTCCAAAAATTCTATCTCATTTTCAAAATAAAAATCCTGGAATATACTGGGATCGGTGTCTACACCGGGTAGGCTGAATTTTCGATAAAATCTGAAAATTCCCAGAAAATGCCCAAAGGAAGAAAACATAATTCTAAGAAGGAATGTGAAAGCAGAATCCAGAAATTTGGTTCCAATAGCAAATAAAATTCCTGGAATCAACCAGTGATACTGGCCGACACCGGTTTTGAAGATCTACAATTTAATTCCGAAAAATTCCAGAAAATCATGAAAAATCTAGAATATTAAAAAATAATATTTGAAACTAAAATTAGTCAAATCTGAATACCAAACAGATCAAATCATGCAGTACTGCTATATGAGTAAGTATTTAAATAGCAGAAAATAAAATAAAATAAATAAAATAAAATAATAATAATAAAATGCACAAAAATCAGGATACGTAACTGTGCACGTATACCGAGCATGGGGTGTTACACTTGAGCATATCATACTAATCTAATCTTTACAATTAGGCTCTAAACACAAACTAAATTAGGGATACCTAAGTCTTCTTGTAGAGCGCCGTCTCCAAGTTGACTCGGTCCAAACCGTGATTCACCAAGCTTGACTCCAATGAGTGCTAGATGTCATCTTTGATGCTTAGGCTCTTGAATCACCTTGTGAAAGATGTGTGGAAGCTTTCACCAACTAATATCTTGTTAAATATCTGAAACTTAAAACATCACAAGATTATTAGTACACATAACTACATGAGTTAATCATCATCAAAACTATAGTGGAAGGCCTTTGGGCTAACATTTTTATGTACATTGTATGAGATGAACACCAGAGTTTTTTATGTATATTATACGAGATGAGTTTTATGTACATTATATGTGATGAACAGATTGGTATATGATTTTTTCATATTAATAAAATAATTTACCTTACAAAAAAACTTGTAATTAGTGAATATCAATTCTATTTTTTTTATAATTTTAGACATTTTTTTAAATTTTTTCCTCTTTTTTTACTATTTTTTCCTAATTTATTTATAACTTTAAATTTAAAAATTTAAGAAAATTTGAATTAAAAAAAAAAAAAAAATCGCCGAGACGGGTCCAATATCAATTCTATTTTTTTTTATAATTTTAGACATTTTTTTAAATTTTTCCTCTTTTTTTTCTATTTTTTCCTAATTTCTTTATAACTTTAAATTAAAAAATTTAAGAAAATTCGAATTAAAAAAAATAAAAATAAAAATTGCCGAGACGGGTCCAACCCGTCTCGGCGAATCCGGTAACGAATCGGGTCAGGAGACCCGATTCGTTACCCGAGTTTTCAACCCATCTCGTCGAATCCGTGACGAGACGGGTCCAACCGTCTCGTCACGGATTCGTTGGGCTGACGGGACGAATCAACCCGATTCGTCCCATTAGCCAACCCTAGATGTGCACATGGGCTCTCACTGGACATGTCCAATATATATTCTTCTATAAGAAAATGAGAAAATTCATATTTCTATAGAAAAATTCTATTAGAAGTGTCTAATGGAGGCCCATGGACACCAGAGGCAGAATCACAAATAAATTTTAGAGTGAGCTGCAATCTTTTATAAAATATACTTGTGCAATGTATGATTGGCCAAAAAATAAAACAATATTTTCACTAAATCAAGAATGGAATCAGGATTATATTTGCCCAAAAATAAAAAAAAAAAGAGGTTTAAGGTAATATATGAAAAAGTGAACAAGGTCTAAGACAATATATGAAGAAGTGGGACGGACTGTAGCCCGACCCAACCAGCACTTACTTTCGCTTAAAATAGATACGTCTATTCTCATCCCTAATTATAAGCCACCAATCTGCACTCAAGTGCACAATTTACTAAACAAAACAAAAAAATTAGATTTCCTTCCAAATTATTGTTCCAAACTCAACCAGAGAGAACAAATGCAGGTAAAACACATATCGACATAAAAAAAGGTTCTGGATTACTCGGGATCTAGAAAGTCACGGATGCAGTTAAAAAATACGTCTCACGCGTACATCACCAGTATAAGTTGGGTACACTATTTTGACGGCTGAGATGAAATGACTATATACTGATTTCCCCTGTGCGCCTCCTTACCCCACGAGCCCCGCTCCCTAGTCCCTAGTTCTTGACGACAAGGGCACAACGAGCTTCTGAAACTCAATACCTTAAACCGCACCCAGAATTCATGCGTCAACTTCTCACCCACCTTCTTTCCGCATGGGGGAGGGACCTACTACCAGAGAGCGGTAACAATTGTGCGCTAGAAAACTGAGTTCCGTTCCCTACCTCTCTCGGTCGACCTCTCAAAGCACGAATTAGAATCGCAGACGGCTCCGAAGCTCACAAGAATCGCCGCTCACCGGAGCCCTAACCCTAAGGTCGGAACGAATCAAACTGGTGCGATTTTCTTCGCCCCGTAAAAATAAAATCATATGCAAATGATTCAATATGGCTTCAAAAGTTCGAAATTTTCTTTATTTTTTTGGTTGATTGCAGTGTTGTAGAGGTTTAGCGATGATTGTGAACAATCCTCCCCAAGAAGAGCAGCAGGCGAAGGCTGAGGGCAAAGAGAAGCAGGACGTAGACTTTGATCCGAGCCGAAGTAAGTATTTGTCTTTTCAATTTTGTAACGTAGATAATTTGTAGGTGATTTCTGATTTGGTACACTGAGATTTTGCCTAAATTTGGGGCGTCGAATTTGTCCAATGGATTAATCGCCTAGTTGAGATTTCACAAAACGAGAGCTGGACAGCACCACCACAAACTTTCTGATACTACCTCAAAACTTAGACAAATTCTCACCAACAACCATTTTAATGATGCACGGAAAGGAAAAGAACAATATAAATCAATAATCGCATAATTTAAGTTCCAAAAACACAAAATTAGCTCTATATAACACCAAGCAAGATCATGTTGGATTTTAGTGTTGGTTTTGGAGAGAAAACTTGAGTTTCTCTCATACTGGCCTTGGTTTTTTGTCGGGACGAAGAAGTATGAGTGGTATATATACTAGCTCTTTCAAAGCCAATTGTAACGAGTGTTGGGTCATGGGCCGCCCCGAACCGAGTCGGGCTCGGGCTCGGGTGGCACGCGCTACGACCTGCGGACCGAATGCAACTCCGTTCAAGGGATCCTTGAACCTGCTACATTTTCTTGGTTTATCTATTTTATTTAATTTCCTTTTTAAATTCACAGTTATTATTTTCTGAAATACTGAACGTTACTTGACCCGTTCTCACGGAACCACTAGCATGTATCTCGAGCTGATTGCAATTGCAGGGTCTGAGAGATTATAGCCTCTCACAGTTCATTCGCTGTTAAAGCAAACAACTACATCTTTCTTTCTTCCCCTCTTTTCCTCTGATATTTCTTCCACTAAAGTTCTGTTGAAATTTGAAGAAAGTTTTTGGTGATTCTCGAAGTTTTTTTCATTCCGGGCAATGAATCTGAGTAGAGGCCTAGCTCACCGTCCTGAGCTGGGTGCTGGTGCCGGAAGAGTTTTTACGTTAGGAGAGGAGGTCATTTTAAGGTCCGGACAAGGGACCGACCATCTTTCTTCTAGGGCAGTAGTTCTGCACAACTACGTCATCCTAGGACAACAAATTTGTTTTCCTTTTTAATTCTTTTCTCATTACTTGCATGTTTAGAATAAGTAATTAAATTTGCTTAAAAGATTTATTAATGTGTTGCATGCTTTAAATTTTTAGAAATGCTGTTATATATTCTACAATCTAGAAGAAAGATTTGTCTTTTGATAATTTCTTGCAATTGAATTTAGGAATTTATTTCATGCAATTTAATTAAATCTTTTAATGCAATACTTGTTTCATGCAATATAATTACTTATTTGTATCATGCATTAGAATTATATGCAATTAGAGAATAGTTCTTGCAAATAAAAGATATTTATTTCTATTCTTGCTAATAGTAATTCTGACAAATCTTAAAAGGAAAATTTGCATCCTAACAAATTTATCTCTTACAAATCCTTGCAAAGTAATTGTTTTACAAGTTCATGCCATTTCATTTCTTACAAATAAGTCCTGAGATTTACTAGGCTGCATTGTATCTGTTAGAGAAAATGTTGTCCTTGCCATTTCATTTTCTTTAAAAAATTAGCTAGCTATCTGTTTTGTCTTTAACGAGCAAACTGTCATTTTCCTGCATAAGACTAGCTAGCTATGAGATCTGGAAAAAATAATGATTTCCTACAAATTATATTAATTCTAATTGTTAATTTCTTGTCTTTTAGAATCTGATTCATGACATAATAATTTTAAATGGAAAGTTATTCTTTTACAAATTTCTTTTACAAGCAAGTTGTTCATTTAGGATATATTCTTGAAAGTTATTCTTTTACAATCAAAGTGTCTTATTGGGAGAAAACTTAATTGTTCTAATCGTGCAAGTACATTGTCTTAAATTTGACTATTTTATTGTCTTAATTGAACTCATTAATTAGAAAATTAAAAGGGTATTTCCCATAATTCTGTTCAGTTAGTGTTTAACTAAGTAAGGATACTCTGTGTGGTTCTGTAATTAAAGAACGTCAAGTGCGAAAAACTTTCCATCTGAGTTACGCCGACATGGTCAATTAGAATGGTAAAATTAGGGTTTGACTAACCCTACAACCTTAGGAAATAAATTGCACTGATCAATTTCTGCAACTTAGTATCGCATGATACAAACTATATCTTACTATTATCATTTGTCATATAATTGAATAAGAATTTTACACCATTTTATTCTACAAAACCTAATTTAAAAGCTACCAACATAAATTAAATTTTGACATTTTCAAATAATTTTAAAATATATAATTCAGGTGGCACCATTCCGTCCTATGGCCAACCCTGATCATTTCAAAGGTATCAAATCTGAGAAATTTTTCAGCACATACTTTAAGAGGTGGGCAAACCAGATGAAGTACTAGTTGACCATTTAGATCTCATTTCAGCCATAGATACACCATTCTTGCACCTTTTCTAAATCATCACTTGTTGGATATTCTCCTGTTGAAACTCCTCATACAACTACTTCCTCCTACATCTATTTGAAACCTGAGGAAATTCACTATCATTGTCTCCATAGGATTTTTTGTACATTATCTGATAGTTATATGACATTTATTATGAATATAATAGTGCCAAAGACTATAGACAGTTCTCGAAGAAGAATTTGGCATCGATGATGCGGGAATTGAAAATTCACCTCCTCCTTTTTCAATAAATTCATGATGGCTGATAGTAAACCAATCAATGATCAACTTCATGAATTTTAAGATTATATCTGACACATTAATTAAAAGGAAACCAAGATTGTTGATGCTATCAAAATCAATATCAAAATCGAAGAAAAAGAAAATCGATCCAAGATTGTTGATGCTATCTTTATCGGATATGCACTTGATAGCAATATTAATCAATTTCTAGTAGTTAACTCTGAGATCAGTGAAATATCCAATAACACCATCATTGAAGTTAGGGATGCTGTTTATTTTGAGAATATTTTTCTTTCAAATCTATAATCCCTAAAGATCCTTCTTTCACTCCTGCTTCTGATATCTCTTCTAGTTTTGCTCCTGCTACTGATTCTGAACCTAGAAGGAGCAAAATAAGTAGGACTCTTACATCATTCGGTAAAGATTTTTTTTATATATCTTGTAGAACGTGATCTTAAGTTCTTCAAAGAAGCAATGGACTCTTTGAATCTCCTTTTTGAAAAGAAATCATTGACAGTGAGATCAAGTTCCAGGAGAATAACACTTGATTTCTCACTGACCTTCCTCCAGGATGCAAACATGTAGGTTGTAAATGGATCTTTAAGAGGAACTCTGACCTGATGATATTATCGACAAATACAAAGCCTGATTAGTTGCCAAGAGTTTCACCTAACAACAGGGTATTGACTTTTTTGACACTTATTCTCCTGTTGTCAGGATCTCTTCTGTCAGAATCTTTTCTAGCCCTTGCATCAATTCATAACATGTTTATTCACCAAGTGGATGTTGAAACTGCCTTATTGAATAACGATCTTGAAAATCTATATGCACCAGCCAGAAGGGTTCATAGCTAAGAGACAAGAAAACAAAGTGTGCAAATTAGTAAAGTCATTGTATGGTCTAAAACAAGCACCTAAACAATAGGACCAGAAGTTTAACAAAGTTGTATAATTTAGATTCATTGTCTATGAACATGACAATAACATCTATTCTAAGAACTTTGATAATGAGTATATCATCTTTTGTCTATATGTAGATGATATTCTTATTCTTAGAACTTCTCTTGATGTAATTCAAGGGGTAAATGATTATCTTTCTCAAAATTTTGAAGCAAAGGATTTAGGTCCTGCCGATATATTATTGGGAATGAAAATATTCAGGACTCCCAATGGAAATCATTGAGTCTAGCTCATAGCATTAATAGAATGCTTCACAAATTTGATTTCTACAACAATAAATTAATTTCTACACTGTATGATTCGTCAATTGCTTTGAAGAAGAACATGGATAAGCATGTATCTCAGCTGAAATACTCTCAATTAATATGTTCACTTCTCTACATTTCTAACAGGACTAGCCTGACATTTCTTATGCAATAGGTAGATTAAGTAGATACACCAACAACCCTAGTAGAGAACACTAGAGTGCCTAGAGAGAGTTTTCAGATATTTTAGAGACACAATTGGCTATTGTCTGACTTACACTGAATATCCTGATATTATAAAAGATTATAGTGACGCTAGCTGGGCCACTGATTCAAACAATGTTAAGTCTACTGCTAGATATGTATTCATGTTCCGTGATGTTGCTGTATCCTGAAAATCTGCAAACAAACAATGATTGCCAAGAGCACCATGGAGTATGAGCTCATTGCTTTAGACACTATTTGCTCTGAAGCTGAATGATTAAAGGATCTTCTGTTGGAAATCTTTATCGTGTCTGGACCTATACTTCCTATCTCAGTTCATATTGACTTAAGATCCACCATTGAGATTCTAAAGTAAGAGGATGCTAATAAGAAGATGAACAGACACATTCAAATCAGACTTAAGTCTGTTCAGCACCTATTGAGCAAAGTTGATTCTAGACTTCGTAAAGTCCGAAAAGAAGCTTGTTGACCCGTTGACTAAGGGTCATTATAGGAGTGTGATCTTAGAATCACCGAGGGAGACGGGATTAAGCCTATAGTAGATTTCACCGACAGCAGAAACCCAATCTACTTGATTGGGAGCTGGTTCTATGAAAGAAGTTCAATGTGGTAGAAATAAGCTGGACTGATGATACTTATGCGGAGCATTGGCCCAGATATATTTATCCTATGTGTAGCATTGTGGCTACTACCACTTTCTATGGTAAAGATGTTCTTATGCTACGACTAGGTAAGGTTGAGTTTAACTCTTAATAAGTCTGACACATGTAATGTGGGGGGTATATTATCCAGCTGTAGTTACCATAGAGGAGTTACCTACTTGAGAGAAACTATGATGGCCGCCGTTGTAGGGGCCATAGTTGACCCCTAGAAACTCTCCTGGGTTGGTTATTGTGAGCATGACTTTTAACGCTCAACCCGCTCGCTCAATAGATGGAGACTTACTGTGTGTGTCTTCATCAATTCAAGGCATAGTCCATTATACCCACACGTGGCGATGAATTCATTAAGGGTAAATTCAAGGCCACAAGCTATTTACCCTAATTCACAGTATAATATTGCCCGACTTTATTCTTGTTTTATGATTTGAGACTTATGATTTGTTTTATTGTATTGTTTTCTTCTGTCTTTTCTGAAACTCAAGTTTTTTAGGGGGATTGTTGGATTTTAGTGTTGGATTTGGAGGGAACTTGAGTTTTCCTCATATTGACCTTGGTTTTTAGTCCCACATTGGATGTAACAAAGAAGTTTGAGTGGTATATATATACCAGCTCTTTCAAAGCTGGGCCGCCTTGCTACACGCACGTTCACGCGCTGAACCGGGCTCGGCTCAGGCTCGGGCTCGAGCGGCGCGCGCCCTCGACCTGACACGAATGCAGCTCCGTTCAAAGGTCCTTGAACCTGCCACATTTTGTTTGGTTTTATCTGTTTTATTTAAATTTTTTTTTTCAAATTTGCACTTATTAGTTTTCAGAATACTGGAATGTTACTTGACCGGTCTCACGGATTCATTAGCCTGTATCTCGATTGATTGCAACCACAGGGTCTGAGAGAGGCTATAAATACAATATCTTACAGTTCATTCACTGCTGAAGCAAACAAATACATCTTTCTTTCTTCCCTCTCTTCCTCTGATATTTCTTTCACTAAAGTTTTGTTGAAATTTGAAGAAAGTTTTTTTGGTGATTCTCAATTTTTTTTTTCATTCTGGGCAACAAATCTCCATCTGAGTAACTTAATTCACCGTCCTGAGTTGGGTACTAGTGGTGTACTGGGAGAGTTTTTACTATTAGGAGAGGAGGTCACTTCAAGGTGCGAACGAGAGACCGACTATCTTTCTTCTAGGATAATGCTTCTGCACCACCATGTCACCCTAAGCCAGCAAATTTATTTTTATTTTTTAATTCTTTTCTCATAGTTGCGTGTTTAGGACAAGTAATTAAATTTGCTTAAATGATTTATTAATGTTGTGCATGCTTTAAATTTTTAGAAATGTGTTATATATCCTACATATCAAATCATATTAAGCCAGATATTGATACTTTGTCGTAACTTCAAAACTTACCATGTCCTTCAAGTGTTTTTTTTGTTCAACCATCATAACATCTAAACTAGTTCATCAGTCATCAAGACAGAATAAAGAATAAACAATAAGAAAATTGACAAACTTTATATAACCGATGACATTCAAGTCAATACATAATAAAAACACACCTTAAGAAAGGGTGCATTCATTTTCTTAGCAAAATGTGTCTGACCCTGGTTTTAGGGCTTAGTTCCAAACATATATTTTCATCTATGTTATAGTCGATCTATTGACCTATCAATCTATTTACCCATCCATCCATCCATCTATGATATGTCTTTCCCTTTGTAATCCATCTATCTATCTATATGTCCATATGTCCATCTATCCACATGCCCCTCCATTTGTTTGTCTGTCCATGTCTATCTGTTTGTTTGTCTACCCAGAAATGTATTTGTAGATAGAAAGAGGGATAGATTCATGAAAATATATACCTAAATTGCAAATCTAGCTCCATTCTTCTTGATATATGATTTTACATCATTTAAAATGTAAAACAAACTCAAATATATAAGCACAAATAGTTGTCATTTATCTGCGCATTGCAATTCCACTTTGTTCATCTTGATCTACATCATTTAAAATGCCTAAAAACCAATTATATATGTAAATGTTGTTAGATACATAATCATAAATTATTGTTATGGAGATACTGTCTTGGCTAGTTAAGCATTCTAAGTCAAGTATTTATTATTAAGCACACTCTTGAATGCTCGGACTTATGTAAAGTTGATGCATAACATTAAATGAATACTTACAATTGATGTCTGTCATCATCGTCATCATCTTATTTCGTTTTTTTCCCCCTTGAAGTGATTGGCATAATCAAAAGGAAGGCATTAATAAAAGATCTTGCTGCTGCCTACCATGCTGAGTGTGTTGCCTATTGTCGAGAACTTCTACAACTTCAGAAAAAGTGGGAAGAGGTCAGTGCCCTTTTCCTTCTCCTTTGTGCTTCTGATATTCCGTGAACTGAGATATGTTGGATTCTTTAACCAGTACTCCTCCTTTATACATGCTGCTGTTCATGCATGAAATCTTGAGCCACATATAGGTCAATGTTAGTAATTGCAAATTGCACTATTACATAGAGAATGTACCTTCTGTAAGCTGGCGGTTTACTTGTGATTCTGTGGACATCCTCCTACCGCTCATTCTGAATGTACAACAGCCATTATTCAAAAGTATCACCATATATTCTTTTTAATTTTTTTTCATAGCACACTTTAGGATAACATATAATATAATTATGTGGCAAAAAATGCGTCTGGTTCATGTTGTCAACATTCTTCTGGTTGAAAATGAAAAATGAACTTTTTTCCTCCTTGTTCATTCACACATCCTTGTGAGAACTTTGTTGT
Source organism: Agave tequilana (assembly GCA_038442645.1). Classification (NCBI taxonomy): domain Eukaryota; kingdom Viridiplantae; phylum Streptophyta; class Magnoliopsida; order Asparagales; family Asparagaceae; genus Agave; species Agave tequilana. The sequence continues at coordinate 88,795 of JAVJIF010010509.1, read as the reverse complement.
GTAATGCAAAGACTATGAGGCATGCTGCTTAGTTTCCCCTGTTCTTGTAACATTGTTATGGTTATACTCAGTGATGATGGAGAGGGGTAGGTCTCATCTAGAAGTCTCGAGTCTTGACTGGATGTAGTGTTACAAGGCCACTCACATTTCTCGGCGGCTGAATGCTTGGTTTATCTTTAACAACCTGCGAACTGAAGCATGCAGGTCACTCTTTATTGATCGAGAAAGTTCAAACACAATACCGAGTGTTTACCTTTTTGCTGAAGATTGGAGTTGTTGAGATCAGTTATATATAGTTGTCAATACTATTGGACTACTACTTTTCGGCTTCCTATGAAATCTGAACAAAAATTGGAGAGTTTAAGGAGTTCTTTTCTTTGCGAAGGATCAAGTCCAGCCATTCGATGGAATAAGTGTGTGACCCAGATGAGGGAGGTGGACTTGGATTAAGGGCAATATTCGATTTAATGAGGCTTCCAATGAAATTGGTGTGGATAATTTTGTATGATAGGATATTTCTTTGTTCAAGATTGATGCTTAGTAAATATGTCAAACATGTCAATCTTTGGAATCTATTTGGGAAGCAATTTTAAGGGCTAGAGAAAAGGCTTTGCAGTATATATCAGGTATAACATTGGTAAGGGTCAAGTTAGTTTCTGGTTTTTATCCTTGGTATGCTCATGGTTGCATTATAGATTTGTTATGATGAATAGTATAGCGGGGATTGGATATACTGAGGCTACTGCTTCTGACATTTTGCATCTTGGCATCTGCCGTCTTCCATCTGTACCTCTACTTCTTCATAGCTGTTCAACAAATTGGGATGGTATTAAAGCTGCTTCTATTAACCTTAATATTACAGAGGAGGATGTTATAACTTGTTTGCTCTTCGTCATGGGTCTTTACAGTTTCAGAAGTTTTGAGAACTCCATAAGTGTCTATGAACTGGTATAATGTGCTCTGGTATCCTAAAGCAGTTCCAAAAGTAAGTTGTTTCATACACCCAAGTTTAATAGACAGATTAAGTGCTAAAACACGATTAAAGGAGCTCTGATATGCAGTTAGCAGTGTAATTACACGATCGTTTGTTCTTTCAGTGTAGTTTTTCTGCATCCACATGAAAGTATTGTAGGTTGAAGCTAAAGATTGGAATTAGAAATGTTGTCTACTTGTGAATTAGTCATTGGCATTGTGGTTTTGAGCTGGGCAGAAGGGAATAGGAGAATGCCTGAAGGAGAAAGCTTAAACAAGTTGAAACTAAAGTATACTGCTTCTTCAGGAGGGTGGTATTTTAGGTTCTTCAATTGAAACACAGGAAAATGAAGTGTTGCAGCTTTGGAATATTACATCATAGTGCTTTTGCTACTAATCTGGTAGAATTATGGCTGTACTGAAGTGTGATGGAAAGTCAAGTTGATATGAAGGGCTGAATAAGTACTTAATGCAGATAGTTATCTGCTCTAGACAAATTTATTGCTGCTGGCTGGTCTGGAAATCTCACACTGTTTTGAATGGACCATCTTTATCGGTTAGTACAGCAGTTATCAGCTTCAGGTTAGTGTTTTGGTAATCTAAGGCACCTAGATTCAAAGAGCAATTTAAGTTTCCTCTCTAAGGACTAGTGCAAAGACATCTGGAATTTCTAGATTAGAACTTGGGTCTCAAAAATCAACTGAAGTGGCTGGTACAGTTTGTTGCTGGAGAGTAGATACAGTTGCTTGTGAAGATTCACTATTTTTCATTGTGTGGTGGCAGGGATGTGTCTCACTTGGAGATACTTTTATTATTGCATAAGACTAACAGGTCTTTGTTCTTGCTCTGGCATTAGCTGGTTTCTGCTTTCTTGGCGTGATTCATGCATGCAGTGGTTGCATAAAGATCTTCCCCCATGCTCATGAATCACTACTTCAAGGGAAGGCTGATGTGATTAGCTATATTGTATAGAAGTTGTATGGTTCATTGGTTCTCTACAAATTCATTTTCCTTCCACATATATGTACATATCTAAGTATGTACGTCGTGGATTTGGTATATATTTAGTAACTGGCAAGTGCAGTGTCTTGATAGAAGTTTTTAGAAGGGTGCTCCACTTCTGATAAGCAGGTGAAATCATTTTTTTTTTTTTTTTGCCTTCTATGGATCACACTTACTGGTTTTATCTGACTTGACGAATGACAAGTTGAACCTTCTAATGGCTCAATATCTTTAATAGACTTGCTACTAGTCAATAGTCTAGTTCAATTAGCAAGTTCTATATAGAACTACTAGTCAAATACGCTGTAGTTCAATTAGCAAGTTCTATGGAGAACTACTAGTCAAATAGTCTATAATTCAATTAGCAAGTTCTATAGAGGATCTGATAACATTATAAGACAGCCATTGACAATTGGTTATCCAAAAAATGCCACCTCATATATGATTATGAGTTTGTTAGCTTAGATTATGAGTTTACAGACATGCAGGTGGTGTTTTGTGTGAGCATGCACACATGTATTTAAAGAAACAAGGATGGGGCACTGTGACTTGGGGTGCAAACGGATGCGGATTATCCGAAAATATTCACACCTGCATCCGAAAAAAAATACGGATTCGGATGTCTAAATTTCGGATCCGGTCGGATACGGGTTCAGGTTCGGATGGGGTTTTTAAAAAACGGCGCAGATACAAACATGGAAGGAAAGGGTAGCATTTTAAAAATATGAATACGAATATCGTATATGGATGAATAATTTTTTGGATATGGATATCCACATATAGTGCGAATACAGATATGTGCATTGAGACTGTAATTTCCTTTTTTTTTAATTTTGAAGTTGAGAAATTCTTTGAGATCTATGGATTGATTGTTTTGTTAAAGGATTATGATTGAGAAATATACAAACTAATAAAATTCTTTTCCCTTTCAATTTGATGTTAACTTAATTATTTAATTTAATTAAGTAAACTTATCTGTTTTTCTCTTCTCAATTTTATATAGTACTTTATTATCGCATTGCATTTTATATTATTTTAGTTAAGATAAATTGTGATATAAGCATATCCATAACCGTATTCATTTCTCACATATCTAATTTGTATTCATATCGATTCACTAATATCGGAGCGGTATCCGGTATCCGATTTTGACAAATACGGATATCAATTTTTTATATGTGGCAATATCCTTTTTCGTATCTGTATTCGAAAGTTGGAAGTGGATACGGATATGGTAAATGCTATATCCAATCCGTTTGCATCTCTAAGTGTGACCCAACCCAAGTATCTTTTCAAACAGTTGGAACTGAGTAAAATATTACACATCTGAACTTCCTCACAGCAAAAGGTTCAAATGCAATTCATAAAAGTTTGATAAAAACAATCAAGAAAATGAAGCTTCTTCATATCCAGTAAGCTCCTCCAAAAGTCTTTTATTTTTCACTTTCTGCATCCTTGGCACATCCAACTATCTGGAAATTCATCTACATGGGCCTAGATTCTTTCTGTGTTTGGTTGGTTGCGTGGGAAGCGGTGAGAAGGGGAAGAATTTATAAAAAGTTAATGCTGATGAAGAGTATCAATTGATGGAACTAGTCGATGATGTGCCCACAACTGAGGGCTCATACAGTTACTAATCAAGCTAAATATGGAACATATACTCAATAATTATTCAGGGTTTCACTGTTTCAGCAAACACGTTTGAGTATACTGTGGTTGATTATGCTTGGCTTGGCCAGGCTTAGCTATGCGTAATCATTTGATATGCTTTTATATTTACCCATTTATATTAGTTTAAAATGTAATGACCTTGGTTGTTTCTAGTTCTTATACGGAACTCACTCTAAATTTAGCTTTTCTGACACTGGAATATGCATTTATTTTCCTTGAAACATATCTAAAATGGCCTTTTTTTTATTACTTCCCAGCAGCAGTATTCCGAAAGAAGAATTAGGGATGATACTAGAAAGCAGGTGATGAGGCCTCCAAACGCCAAAGAAGGGACTTTAGAAATAATTTCTCAGTTCTTCGGTGGCACTCTTCCCAAACATGGTCAATGAAGCTCGTCATTGTTAAAAACACATCCATTTGTGCTGCTAGCTTGGTTGGTTAAAGATTATGTTTGTGGTGAAGCTATTGTGTTTAGCTGCACATATAGTAACACGTGTAAGTTATCTTTGTAGTTTTAGTTTTCATTTATACAATTATCGTGTCAGATATATCTTTTTGGTTATGAACATGTAATATCTTATATCGTCAATATTTGAGCACATTTGTTTTTATGTTGTTCACTTGTGCAAAAGCAACTTTGTGATATATCAAGCAGAAATGGGACCTATGGTGTTCCCTCGCGTTATTTACACGAGGGGATGACTAAATGACAATGGTGGACGGCATTTTGAGTGATTTAAACTGTTCATCTTGATCTTTACCTTTTGGAACGTAAATATACAAAAAGTAACAAAAAGCTGAAATCTCTAGCCGGTGTTCGCATTTGTTCTATTGTTGAAAAACTATTCCTTGTGTAACTTTTGGTCACTTTAGGTTAGAGATCTCAGAATATTTTTTTTTTTTGTACTTTTTCTGTACTTACTATTTAAAGGATGAAGATTAATACAAGCAATTTGGATTGCCAAAATAGATCCATTTGGTAATTTAGTTATCAGTTGCTCCCTGAGGTAAGTTACATAAGGTGAACTGTAGATTCCATAAATATGAATTGCAAAGTAATAAAATCCAACATTGAAAATGGATGGAATTCTAAACCACGGTATAAACAGTAACAAGGAGGGAGAAATGTTCTTATGGTGAGTTGATGATTTATTAAATACTTGCTATTTGCTGAGTGAATTTGATCTATTGATATCAGTCAAATCAGAAATTATGCCATAGAAAATATTAGTTCATGGGCCGATGCCCGTATAATCACTATATTATATATATTATGTGCGGTTCGCTTAACAACTCGTCTGGGTGGCGTAGTTGGTCATCACGTTAGTCTCACACACTAAAGGTCCCAGTTCGAACCTGGGCTCAGACAAAAAACTTTTTGCCCCCCCCCCCCCCCCCCCCATCTCTCACAAACACACACACAGAGAAAACCAATTTTGAATTAACATTAATCTCTTCTTTCTAACAAGAGTGATTGTTGGGACTAACTATGATTTAGCACCGCCGAAGGCTGCAAGAGTGCATGATTTCTATCTTATTTTTTAAGAAACAGGACGGAGATTACTCTCCAGGTTATACACACACGCCCATTACTAATTAGTAATTTCTCAAGTTAGCAATTCTCAAAATGGTTTCTTTTTTGTGCTTTTTTCTCTCTGAGATCTTGAGGCCATCCGCGGCTAACCTATTCTTTTTAATAAAAAATAATGAAAGGCAAAGCCATCAAACCAGGCTTCTAGTTTCATCAAAAGTAAAAAGGGAATCGGGATTCTATCTACCTACAATTCTAATAAAAAGACACTCATCAAATCAGAATTTATTTCACACAAAAAAAATAAAAAATCAAATGAGAGTTAGCATTTCAATTTAATAAGTGCTCAGAAAATTAGAGCCTAACCTAGACCTCCTCGCCCGTGCTCAAAATCTAATAATAATAATAATAATAATAATAATAATAATAATAATAATAATAATAATAATAATAGGAGAATGTATATCAGCTGCTAGCTAATATATCCCTTTAGATGGTGGTAAGATGGCAACATCTCAGCCTCAAATCTAAGCCAAGAGCAGATTTTGAGTGGGAGTTGTTTAATCAAATGTCAAACTTTCAACCATAGTAGACTTAAAGTTTGATTTTGATCAAACTTTCAATTAAGACTTGAAATTAAGTTAATTGTAATAATTGTACATAAAACTTAATAATATTACTTTGAGCTCTTGAAATCCCTGTTTTTCCCACTATTTAGGCCCAATCTGGTTCTTATAAGACCTAATTCAGTCTATTAGGGTTGAAAGTTTGACATTTGACCAAACTATCCAATCCCTTGGACCATAAAGCAAGTTTGATTATACTCATCTCCACTAGATTCTTTCTCCAAAATGTATGTCAATTGTTTCTTTGGAGAAGTCAACGCACACACCCCCACTCCCAAACTGAAAATCTTCTCTTAGCCCAAATTTAGAGCTGAGATGCTGTCACTTTGCCGCCATCTAAGGGGATATATTAGATGGCAGCTGATATACATTTTCCTCCTAACATAGATCAACACGATATGTATACTCCCAAACTTGAATCTAAAACCTCCTTTCTAGAACAGAGTGATTTCACTACGTATATATATTTTTTCTAATTTCTAGATGAAATCTATTTTTTTTTTTTTTTAAAGATTGAATTCTCTTATCACTAGAACTCTTTCCTATTTAAATCATCACAAATTCACAATGTGAGGTGTGGAGGAGAGAGCCTCAACAATAGAAGACCTCCCACAATCACTCACGGAGCTGATCCTAGAGCGCCTTCCTCTCACCGACTATGTCCACTTCCTGGCCGTTCGCCGGTCACCGCCACGCCCTTCTCCCGTCCAGCAACCCTCCCATGGCTCGTCTCCTCTGCACAAGATTCAGACGCAAGGCTCGCATACAGCCCTTTCGACGACAGACTCTACCCCCCTGCGCCTCCCCATTGCACACCGCTACAGGCTCTGCGTCGACTTCTCCAATGGATGGCCGCAAAATCCATCTCGCACACCCGAATGATAGATTGTCAGACAGCCCTGATCATGCAGTCCATGTCGTCCTCTCCCACCGATCCCAACTGCATTGTCGTTGTCATGGCTGGAGACCGTATCTCCTGGTGTCGACTGCGTGATCCTCACTGGACTGACCTGCATATTGACATCGGTCTCAGAGTGTCGAAGAAAGTTATCTACTTTTCTCTGCCATTGCCAAGCTTCGCATCTACTGAATGGTGCTGCAGTATGCGGGAACAGTTCGACTTAGAGACAGGGAACATGATGGATAAGACACATCCACGGACAAGAACGATGATTAAAGATGACCATTTCAAAAAGAACTCTACATACTTGATGATGCTTAATCTAGAACCCTAACTAGTTTCTCAGTTTGCTCAGCTCCTATGAGAAACAATGTGAGCAAACAAGGTTACATGTGATTTCAGAAAACTGACATGCAGACATCACAGAACAATGAAGGAGTAGAGTTGTTCCATATCATTGCCATATTGATTCAACACTAAGCTTTTTGTACTGGGCCATTTAAGCTTATACTGATGGTAAACATACAAAGTCTATAAACAAAAAGAGTTGTTTCTTTTTCATTGTTAGCCTGTGGATGCATAGGTGCAGAAACTATTCAAATAAGTTGTTGTTCTCTCTGTCTGATAATGTTTAGTTGCTGTAACACAATATATTTTGGGTTAACAGCAACAGTAACAAAGACTTCATTCCAAATTTTTGGGGTCAGCAACATGAATCCTTCTCTTCCATTCAGACCTAATAGGTCATCTTCTATGTTAATAAAGCACTGTCATATCCTTTCTAATCATCTTCATCCAAGGTTGTTTAAGACGTCTTCTCCATTATATCTTGTAATATTCTTTATAATAAATGAATAAAATAGCCACTTTGCTCTCATTTATCCACTCATATCAGCCATTTCTAACTGCCAGAACGAGATTTCCCTGTTTTCACACGCACGGAGACAATGTAAGTAAACTAGATGGACAAATATAGAATATCCTGCAATGACTTTTAAAAAAAAAAAAAAAAAATAGCACAATGAAACCCAGTACATATGTTAAAAATAATATCTGTGCATGGAAACAACTAACATGAAATTGTATTACTCTCATCCAGATTATTGCAAAACATGTCTATCAGGATCTTCCCTAGGAAAACACCAATGACACAAAACCTCGATTGATGCAAGTGAAAAGGTCAAGGATCCCCACATGAGCATGAGTGAACAAGATCGTGTACTACATCAAAGATCACAGCAATTAGAATACCACTCTCAGAACAATCTAAAACATCGATAAGATATGATGAATATCTTCATTCTTCACAATGTATGCAGCAGGAATTTAATAATCAAACAATGATAATCCACGCAGTATAATGAAAATATATGCATGTTAAAGATAGTAGCATTTGCATTAAGATATGAAAAAGGAGGAATGCTACAAACATTAGCTTCCACTTGCTAGAAGAAAAGTTTGAACAACTCATTTGGGGGAAAAAACTCTTACGACAGACATCCTGAAGGATCATCTCAAATTTATATCCTAAGTCAAGAAGTGAAGATAATGTTATTGGGAAACTTATGATCATACACCTTACAGAAAACTCTTCGTAGGATGAAGTTTTTTTTTTTTTTTTTTTTGATATTCTGTCATACCAAAGCTGGCATCACCACTGAATTTGCATAATCATATACCTGTAGAAAACAATAAACCCATGTTACTTGGACTGTCAAGGAATTTCGTGTCTGATGACAACATTTTAGTTGCATGAAACTAATAATACGAGGCAATCCTTGAATCTTCTACCAAAATAAGAAAACATAATGAACAGTCTCATCGTGATTAATCTTTTGAGAATGGTGATCCGTGAATGTCAGTGACATGAAGATTTTAGAGTCATGAATTATTTCATTTCATATATGTCCTGCTATGAGTTAAAATTGAAGATAAGCCACATTGATGATAACTGGCTTACATGCCTTCTAGACTTCATGAAAACCCCAATTGCCAACGGTAGCCTTGGGATGATCTCATGTGCGATTGATGACAACTTGTCCCAGCTGAACGTAAGAGTATTGCCTTCTCAGCCTATGCTTGCAGCTTACTCGCCGTCTACTAAACGAGTCTTCTTCAGCGGTCATGGTAGCTTTCTCATCCCCTCAAAAAATCATCTCTGTTTAGAGTTGACAGGCATAGCTGACCCCATTTTGATGAGAAAAGGCTCCAATAACATTATTGCTTCCTTACATGTCTACCAAGTAAGGAAGTGAACTCAAACTGTCTGCGAATGCTATGCAAAATGTTCAATGACTCTGGCTCCTCTAATGGTCTCAATGAACTAACTGTAGCAGTTCTTCTTGTAGGGGGAGGAAGTCAAGGAAGTCGACGAATGAAGAAATCCAGATTCAGCAGCAGAAACAGCAGCACAACAGTGCTTCAGAGCAGGAGAACGGTCGACCGGCCCGGTCGACCGTCGGCAGAAGCAGCAGATCGGCCGACTGGTCCGGTCGATCGACGTGCACCACCACATGCACAAGGCAGTAGCGGTCGACCGGCCCGGTCGACCGCAGAAGGAGAGCGGTCGACCGCCCGGTCGACGACTGAAAGTGCCTAACTCTCGGTTAGGCACGGTCGACCGGCCCGGTCGACCAGTGCATAGAGTCGGTCGACCGGCCGGTCGACCGACAGTCAGGTTTGGGCTGTTTCGGAAAGGGCTGTTTTGAACCCTATTTAAGGGTTGTTTGGATTTCTAGGGTTGAGAAGCAATCCAAGGGGTTTGTGTGCGATTGTGGAGGAGAGTATAGCATAGAGGCAGAACTCTCTTGATCCCCATTGCTGTAAAAAGTGTATTGATTTACCGAAATCAATAAAACCCCCCTCTTTCTTGCCCCGAGGACGTAGGCAACAAGGCCGAACCTCGTTTAATTTTGTTTTGTGCTTTTCTCTGAGATTGGTGTTTGTGCTGTTGGTGGTACTGTTCTCTGTACATCTGAGATCTAGGGTTTCCTCTTGTGGTTGTTGTTGGCGCACAAGTGGTATCAGAGCTTCCCAGGTTCTTCGTGGGATTTTCTGGCGATTCGGAGGGCATCGGAGCTGATTCGGTGGAAATCGTGTGTCGATCTCATATCAGTGGTAGTCTTGTTCGTGGGATCGTGTGTCGATCTCAGAACAACGCAAGGAGTGCTCAAGGAATCATTGGTGGAGTAGATCCGGTCAGAAACTCATTCTAGGGTTTCGCGAGAAGGTAAAAAATCTCATTTTTATCGTAGTTGTGTATCTATCTCCAGTTGTTTTTCCGCATACATAGAGGATCCAGTTAGATAAATGGCAGAAGAAAGTACATCAGTAAGGATCATGAATCCTCATCCGAGGATTGACGTGGTGAAGTTTAACGGCACTAACAATTTTGGAATGTGGAGGTGCGAGGTTATGGATGCCCTAAATGCATCGAACCTCGAGGATACTCTACTTCTGGAGAAGAGGCGAGGCAAAAACCACTGAAGAAGAGTGGGAGAAGATGAACCGGTCTGCGTGTGGCCTGATTAGATCGTGTCTAACACAAGACATCAAATATCTTGTGTTACATGAGACATCTGCGAGGCAGTTGTGGGAGACCATTGAAAGGAAATATCTGACCAAGAGTGTAGAATCGCGATTGCAGCTGAAAAGCAAGCTGTATGGGTTTCAGATGAAGAAGGGATGTTCCGTGAATGAACATCTAAACCGCTACACAAAGCTTCTTACAGATTTGATCAATGTGGATGTCAAGGTAGATGAGGAAGACAAGGCAGTAATCCTCTTAAACTCTCTCCCGACGGAGGAGTATGAGACATTCACATTAACCTTCATAAATGGTAGGCAGACTCTAGACTATCATGAAGTGTCGTCTGCATTGGCAAATTATGAGACGAGGAGAAAGGAGAGACAGCCTTCTCAATCAAGCTCGTCAGCAGAGGCGCTAGCAGTAAGAGGCAGGGGTTCATCTAGGAAGGGCAATGATGAAAGAGGAAGATCGAAGTCCAGGCCGGGCTATAGGGATCTGAGGAAGAACCAGTGTGCCTTCTGCAGAGAATTAGGGCACTGGAAAGTGGACTGTCCAAAATTCAAAGGGAAGAAGAAGGAGTCGAAAACTGAGGCAAATCTTGCAAAGGTGATTAATACTCAAAGCAGTAATTCACAGGCAGATGGATCAGATTCAGACTCGTCGGGTTTCTCATTCTCAGTCACTACTCCCATCGTTGGCCACTCAGGAGAAAATGAGTGGATTTTGGATACAGGTACTACATACCATGCGTGTCCTAATCGGAATTGGTTTTCTAACTTTGAGAAGCTGGAGGGGTGTTCAGTCGTTATGGGCGATGATCATCCATGTATCATGGAGGGTGTAGGTACAATCCAAATCAGGATGTTTGATGGGATGGTAAGGGAGCTGAAGGAAGTGAGGTATATACCTCAGTTGAAGAGAAATCTAATCTCTGTTGGAGCTTTGGAAGCATCGGGTCTGGTGATATCTGTTCGAGATGGTGATCTCAGGATGATCAAAGGCTCGATGGTGTGATGAAGGGCGTCCGCCGAGATAATCTCTACTACTTGAACGGTAGTACGATTACAGATCAGGTGGAGACTTCTAGTTCCTCAGATGATGGTTGCCCGGAGGTCTGGCAGGAAAAGGTCGGACAGGAAGGAGAAAAGTCTTTGCAAGCTCCTGCAAAGAAGGAATCGCTGGAAGGTGCTGCTACCTGCAAGTTGGAAGGTGAAAACAGCGTTCTGGACAAGAAGAAGGTGAAATTCAGCACCAGTACTCACCGCATAGAAGGTCTTCTTGATTGTGTTCACGTGAGCATTTGGGGATCTGCTAAGACGGCATCGCTTGGAGGTCACAGGTACTTTGTCTTTTTTGTTGATAGTTTATCTAGGCATTGTTGGATATATCCCATGAGACAAAGAAGTGAAGCCCTAGATATATTGGTGAAGTGGAGAGGAAGAATGGAGAAGCAGATTGGTAGGAAGATCAAGGAGCTGAAGATTGGTAATGTTGGAAAAGACATGAACCAATTCCTACGATTTGGCCAGAACACCGGAATTACTACTCACTTCACAACAGGTACAAATGGGTTGGCTAAGGAAGTAATCTGTTTCTTGCTGGAGGAGGTTTGGTGGTTGTTGTCTAATGCAGGATTAAACAAGTCGTTTTGGGCTGAGGCGACTGTGTATGCTAGCTATCTCATGAATAGATCGACTGCGATAGGAGGTAAAGCTCCATTGAAAATTTGGTCTGGGAAAGCTGCTCAAGATCATGGTTTGCTGCGGGAATTTGGAAGTCCGACCTACTTCAGTGCCAAGAATGACAAGGTGAATCCGCGAGAAAGAGGTTTGTGTTTTTGGGTGTCAAAAGGAACAGCTACAGGTTGTGGGACCCCGAAAATAAGAAGATCGTGTTGAGTAGGCGTGTCACATTGGAGAGACTTCAGTGTTGAAGTCTACCGTCTCTCAGCAGGTGGAGAAGACGGAGACCAAGGAAGTATCGCAGCGGGTGAGGGTTGATGTTACTCCATCATCTCCAGTTGGTTCGGCATTAGAGAAGACTTCACCGGATGTGACACCGAGTGGAGATCATGAAACCAAGATTGATGCTGAACAGGATGAAGACATTGCTGAGAATGTCGAGTTGTTTGCAGCCATTGGAACCAAGGTGAAACCACGCTTGTGGGGAAAGAGCATGAATCTCAAGCTTGTGATCGCGACAAGCTCAAGTTGAAGGCCGTTGTTCTCCATGATGGTCGTGAGGAGATTCATATGACTCAGTCAGATAGATTCACTGCTGCAGATACATGTACAAGTGCTTGAGCTTGATGAAGCTCATTTCGATGAATTACGGTTGGCTTGATCCTTTGGGCAAGGTACGTAGGCAGCCATAAAGGCGCAGCCATTTGGTGATGCAACCCGTATGAAGCTATTTGGGTTCTCGAGAAGTTGTTTGGAACTTCACGTAGAGGTGAAGAGTTGTGGCCGATTGGAGCTTCACGTAGAGGTGAAGTATTGTGGCCAGTTGGAACTTCACGTAGAGGTGAAGAGTTATGACCTATTGGAGCTTCACGTAGAGGTGGAGAGGCTTCACGTAGAGGTGAAGTGTTGTGGCCAGTTGGACTTCACGTGGTGGTGAGGTGTTGTGAACTCTATGAACAAGTTAATCTTCTGGTGAGAAGATGTTGAGCTTACATAAGGAGTGGTGTGCATCCAGTTGAAGCCGATGATGGTGCTTAGTGTGCTCTACGCAGACTTGGTTGGACCGTCAGTTGAAGACAGGTAGACTAGATAGAGCTAGTCAGTTGGAGAGTCAGTGTTGGCTCATAAGGAGGTCTTCGTAAGGTCGTGAAGTTGCGGAGTAGGAGCCACGTTGGTGATCGGCATGTATGGAAGTTCTCCTAAAGTGAAGTGTAAGGAAGGCATGTGCGGTGCTTTCCAGTGGATAGCTGAGCTACAGATTCCAAGCCGAGATCGTGTGTCGATTTCGTCCGGTGCGCGCAAGCCGAGATCGTGTGTCGATTTCGCTGAGATCGTGTGTCGATTTCGCCAGGTGATAGACTGGGGTAAGTTGGAGATCGGCTCAGATTTTGAAAAAATCTTCACCGAGGTGGAGAATTGTAGGGGGGAGGAAGTCGAGGAAGTCGACGAATGAAGAAATCCAGATTCAGCAGCAGAAACAGCAGCACAACAGTGCTTCAGAGCAGGAGAACGGTCGACCGTCGGCAGAAGCAGCAGATCGGCCGACCGGTCCGGTCGACCGACATGCACCACATGCACAAGGCAGTAGCGGTCGACCGGGCCGGTCGACCGCAGAAGGAGAGCGGTCGACCGCCCGGTCGACCGACTGAAAGTGCCTAACTCTCGGTTACGTACGGTCGACCGGCCCGGTCGACCGGTGCATAGGGTAGCCGGTCGACCGACAGTCGGGTTTGGCCTGTTTCGAAAAGGGCTATTTTGAACCCTATTTAAGGGTTGTTTTGATTTCTAGGGTTGAGAAGCAATCCAAGGGGTTTATGTGCGATTTTGGAGGAGAGTATAGCATAGAGGCAGAACTCTCTTGATCCCCATTGCTGTAAAAAGTGTATTGATTTTCCGAAATCAATAAAACCCCCCTCTTTCTTACCCCGAGGACGTAGGCAACAAGGCCGAACCTCGTTAAATTTGTGTTTTGTGCTTTTCTCTGAGATTGGGTGTTTGTGCTGTTGGTGGTACTGTTCTCTGTGCATCTGAGATTTAGGGTTTCCTCTTGTGGTTGTTGTTGGCGCACAACACTTCTTTCTTTCATGGACGGACAAGGTGGACATCTCCCACTGCCTTCTCTAGATAAATAAGAAAGTTTTTCCATAGATGTAGCTTGGCTTGAACCAGCGACCTCTACCGTCACAGTAAGTGCTTCACCAACACTACACTTTCATCTTCTTGACTAATTGTATTAAATACTTTGGTTAAAGTAGAAATTTATTGCTTTCCTTTCTAATGAAGCTAGAATTTAACGTTTATGGCTTATTGCTTTAAAGCTTTGTTACAGCAATAACTAGTGCGCAAGAATGAATCCAATTTTGTTCCTGATCAAATTAAGTGAATTCAAGTAGTACCTCAACTTGTTAAATACATATACAAGGATAATTCCGGCCGAGGCCAAACTGGCTTTATCAGTTCACAAGCTGAAGTTGGGCTTGTACTAAGGCGATATCTATTTAATTCAAATGGGCACTTTGAGGATTCTTTTCTCATTTATTTACAACTATCTATCCACTAATATCAATAAGCAACCAAAAACAAAAATCTGGTAACCATGTTGGTTGGGTAATTTCAACAAACACTCACTGGGCATGAAAGATCATGGTTTTTACTCAACCAGAGCAGATCTGCTTCAATCTATCAGCTGCAGACTGATCCACCGAGTACTGAAACATATAAACAACAGGAAAACAATTCGGTTACAAATAGATATGGGATTTTGAAAAAGGAAAGAAAGAAAGAAAAAAGGAAGCACCTTTTTGAGAACCCAGATGGAGTGGGTGTAGGCTCGATCGAGGAGCTCACGGAGAGAGGTGTAATCGTCGAGTTCTCGATAATTGACAAAGTTCTCTCGCGCGTACTTGGCATAGTACGGCCTCGTCTCCGGCGGCAAGCGGCGGACGAGCCTCAGCACCTCCATGTACGCTCGCAGAGCTCTCTCCATTGTTTCTCCCCACTGCGAGTTAAATTACAGAATTGACCTCGCCTTATATACGGCAGCTGCTTCCGTTATGTTACTTTTTTCAGTAATTTTGTAAAGATACCCTTCTTTCATCTGGCAATATAAAAAAAAAAATTAGTTATACATGAGTTTTTAACTTTTCAGAAATTAATTAAAACGTAGTGCACTTGGATTATGTTTAGTATGCGAAATGTAATATCCTCATTTTTCAAGAATGCTCCGGGTATTAAATTTATGAGAATGTTACAATACCATATTTTAGTAATCTAGACATTCCAATGAATATAATATTGTCTCGTTTAGTCGGGTAAAAGATTTCGTATGAATGTGAAACTAGAAGTTTGGACGAGACGATCGGCAATAGTGGTGGTGATTGCGGTGGGGCATAATAATGACTTGTGTTTGCAATTGTAACGATAACTATAATGGTGGCTCGTTGTGGTGGCAAGCTGACAGCAAGAGTGAGTTGTCGATGATGATGATAATGATAATAAGTGATAATAATGACGGCAAGTATGAAGGTTATAGTGATAGTCGCAACAATGATAGCATACTATGGAGATGATAATTACGCCTACACCAGCAACAATAATCGTGAGAGTGAAAGACAAGAAAAAAATAAAAAAATAAGTATATTAGAAAATAATTTTTTTTATAGATTCCAAGTTTCCAACTAGCTAGCAATGCGTTACCCTATCATGAGAAATCACTCCCTGGCCAAATTAGCAAATGGCAATCTAATTTGATTTGAAAATTGTAATAATAATCTTGAATTGTTAATTGGATTCTCGCATGCCAAATGCACACAATATCCGTGAAAAATTATGCTTGATTTATCAATCTCAGATTCCTAGCATTATTTTTGGAAAATATAATAATATTGCTTGAATTAATCCTAGTACCCAAAGTTGGTATGTTTAAAGTACAAGCTTCTCAAAGTGACTAAAATTAATAAACTATTCTAGTTTTACTCTAGAAACGGGAAAAGTTTATCATTTATTTAATTTTGGCTAACTATCACACAGAGAAGTGTAAAATTGCAAGATAATTAAGAAAGACATAAGATATAAAACTATATAAAAGATGAAATGAATATGTAATTGTTTAAATACAAGTACATATATAATAAACTCCCTTTGCTAAAAGCATTTATAAATTACCGAAAACTATCAACAAGCTTTGAACATGTTACTTGCCAGAGAAACGAAACTTCTCAAGCCAATCTAATAGTATTTCTATATATTCAAAGGACAAAAAATGAAAAGAAAAGGAGAAAAGAAATAGAACAAATGTAAACAAAAAATAATCTGGCAAGCTTTTTATCAAAATTTTAAATTCTTATAAAAAAAAAGAATATGAATTTGTGTAGGACTTCCGTCTAAAGTTCATTGAAATGTTTTGTGCAGTGCACATTTTCATAGATTTTCATGTACCATGTGCTTTTTGTTGTTCTTGGCCCCATGGTTTTGTTTTACTTAAGCCAAGAAAATTTTGAGATAGGAAAATTAAGAATGCATTAATAACTTTACGTCCATATACATCAAATGAATACTATAAATAAATTGGCATCATGTTATCTTCCTTTAAGAGAGACAAAAGTGAATGAAATGAAGATGATTCAAGTGTTACAGGTTTTCCCCACTTCCCTGTTTATTCTCTCTTGTTTCAAATTATTTGATTTTGATTTTATTCTTTCTTTTCTATACACGAGTTTACACTTTGTGGTAAGGTTGAGACAGTGGAGGTAACCAATGTTGAATTGTAACAACCATATACTATTGATATCAATCAATTCTTCAGATCCATTAAAGATTCTCTATATAGACTAATCAGAATTTATCTAATTATTATATTTAAAAATAAATGGACCTCTAATAGATGTTAAATCGAACACTGCAAAACATAGCTCATTAAAAGAAAACAAACAGATAAAACAAATTTTCAACATTTACATCATTTGATTATGAAATTTCTACCACTTCCATCAATCAATAATGTTGAATTTAATTATGAAATTTCTACCATTTCCATCAATCAATTATATTGGCTGGATGTATAGCCCGAACATTAGGGGAGATGATAACTTTTCATTAGCAAATACAAAACCCAAAATCCCCTGCACTCTTCTGTTTTAAAGAAGATAACTTCACAAAACAGACTCCTCAAGACCACAAGAAGCAACTTCAAACTGTTTCAAAGCATGGCAACCCATGAAAGTATTCACTCTTGAAACTAGATTTGGACTTTTTTTTAAATTTTTTTTTATAAATGAGGTGTGAAGCAAATAATGTAGTGAAGTATACAAGTAGTTCTTTAAGCTTAAAATGTTACAGCTTTGTTGCACTATACAAGATTACAAGATAGTTAAGGGCCAGTCATCATATATGTGAGTGGCGATGCGACTCAGACCTCCGACGAATGAGTTTTGTCATTAGAGGAAGGCCCTGCTCCTTCCCATTGCTCATGTAGTTCCTTTCTTATCCATGAGAGGAAGATAACAGGTCCCAAGTAGAAGGAACCTACAGTCACATATGTCCAGTGTTATTACTGATTGACAATAATAAATCAAATAAAGCAGCAGTAGTAGAAATGCAAAAATGATATACAAATCAATTTTTGTTAGGTTTCAAATGTTATACACCATTAAACTAACCAACTCACTATTTAGGCCGTCCGTTTTCCCTTACTTGATGCATGGGCCAAAAGTATTTAAAATACTTGATTCTTGGTTTATAAATACTTGAAATAATATAGATCAACTTTAACGGAATGGATGTTGTATTTGAATGATGTGTGACTGTATTTGAGTGGGAAGGTTCCGAGCTCGAATCCATTCAAAACTACACATATATAGAGAGAGACTTGTGTTCTTCCAAAAGAATTTGAGCCTGAATTCTTCCAACTCAAATACAGCCCTCGGACATTTGAATACAAGATCCACTCCGTTGAAGTTGATCTATATTATTTCAAGTATCTATAAATCAAAAATCACGTGTTTTGAATACTTTTTGCCCATCCATCAAGCGGCGCAAATGGACGACCTAAAGTAGTGAGTTGGTTAGATCTATATCTTTAGACATACAAATTCTCGATCCGGCCATTTGATTATCATCTAAACATTTTAAAATCCCTACAAACCAATTTTGTTATGTTTCAAATGTTCTACACCGTTAAACTAACCAACTCACTATTTAGGTCATCCGTTTTTCACCTACTTGATGCATGGGCAAAAAGTATTCAAAACACTTGATTTTTGGTTTATAAATACTTGAAATAATATAGATCAACTTCAACGGAGTGGATCTTGTATTCGAATATCGGATGTTCAGCCTCAAATCCTTTTAGAAGGACACAAGTCTCTCTCTCTCTCTCTCTCTCTCTCTCTCTCTCTCTCTCTCTCTCTCTATATATATATATATATATATATATATATATATATATATATAACTTTTTTATGTTTTCTTCATTTGATGTTTTCTTTTGTTTTAGGTTCAGATGTCAGTGTTTGGGGGATGCAATGTCAGATGTCCTCTGGCTATATTCATATAAAACAAAATAATGAAAAATGAATAATAACAGTTAAATGGGTGACGAAATTAACAAGTTTATAATGTGTGAGAATACGAGAATTAGAGCCTTTCAGTGAAATAAGTAATCACCCAATGAACTCAAATGTCATAAAGAAGATGCATACACAACTTTATGATCCTGATCACCATTGAGCATTATATTTATGCTGCCAGTCAAACTATTCCAGTTTACATTCATGGAAAGCATGGAGAAGCTGTTTTCTCACTTGGATTATCCCACACGTGAAATTTTTATTCTTCCTCGACTATTCTATTCTTTCCATGTTTCTGTTCCTTTTGAAGTCTTTAAATAATTGCTTCTACTTTGTAGATATACATCTCTTTTCTTCCTATCTCTCAAAACTGCAACCACGATGCTAATTGTGGCTTTAGACGGCGTGATTACTTATTTTCCACATAAGTACATGCAATGACACAGTATCATGGAATGTCACAAATCAAGAGTTTAGAAAGGGGAAAGGAGTACTCAGTTAGTTAGAACCAAGCCCCTGAGGCATGCCTCAGGTAGTGAAGCACTGGGTGTCAGCTATGGGAAGTCCCAGACTCAAAGTCAAGATAGCAGTACTTTTTCAACAACTAGTTGCCACACTAGCGGAAAATCATTCCTGCGAAAGGCTGGACCTAGGAGCATTGGCAATCTCTAGGCACAAAAGCCACCACTCTCTTGGGCTCTTAAGAATTGGAACGAAACCATGTGACCCTTTCTCCAAACCACTTTCTGAAATAGAGAACTAACTTCTGATTGAGCCCAGATGAAAAGAGATCGCAGCAAGGATAAGACATCATTCCCATCAGGCAATCACCTCCAAGAGACCGACGACCTGACGAGACCCCTGCAAGTGGCAGGAGCAGGCTAATAAGGAGAAGTTAATCTGCCTGCCAGAAATTAACCTCGTTCAAGTAGCTAGAGTAAGCATAATTAACTTGGAAGTTAAGAGACAGCCTTTACTTCAACTGATGACTATTCCTTGAGAAATTCGCTGTTAATGGTTAAATCCTTATTATTTGAACAACTGAACATCAGATAGAGACTTATCTGACTTAGACCTGATATAAAAATCTAGATGTATAATCAGTCCGGGGCTCACAATACAAGGGTCACTCGAAAGCAGTTGGGGCTACGCAAAAATTTGGATTAAATGGTTCTTTTCCTTGTTTTCAAGTTTGTTACATTTGAAAAGACCTCACAAACATTGTTTAATTCTGTCGCATTTGTCTTCCTAAGTCTTCCAACGAGTTACTCATGCTAGTGGCAGGTTCCTTTATCATACAAAGTGAGGATAGCCTCCATACACGTATTCTCTTCCGGCAAGATCTGAACTACTAAGCCTTCTAAAGAGTATATCATGTTGTCCTCCTTAGGTTCTTTGATCTATTTTGTCTTTTAAGATCAAATCGCCATGTTGCGAACAGCAAAGATTGGAAAAAGATATAATATCTTCTCAATGTGGGTCAAACAAATTATTCATGGCCTAGCATAATGCTTACTTTACAAGACATATCAGACTCCTCATGGTTGTTAAGCGCATAGAACTGTAATTTGACTGTATCTACTACCAAAAACAAGATCACAAAAGAACTAAGAAGAAAACAACAAAAGCAATAGCTTCATGACCAACAACCATTTAGAGCAATCAAGTGAGCTAGGAGTTTTTCCAAGGGCAAAGGAAAAAGTGTTAGTTCTTTGTTTTGATGATAATAATATATTGTGTGTGCTAACAATTTTTATGCAGTATACAAGGCTGTTCAATATAAATCAAGCTGAATACTGACATCAGAGGCTTCTACCAACTTCAACCAGATGATACAAGATAGAAAGAGTTAAGAAGAACTTGATTGAAGACATGTATTATTGAAAATTCTATAATATGTATTACTTTTATTGATATATTGTAAAAACCTTGAACACACACAATACACCCTAGTAGTTGTCCAATATCCTCTACTAGTTGACTTATATATGCTAAAAAAAATCTCAAACTCAGAAAACCAAGTTTAAATATCATTTGCACAAAACATGCACAAATTAGTCGACTAATAGCATATGGCTAGTCAACTAATACTCAGGGTAGTCGACCAGAACTTTAGGCCAGTCGACTACGAGATTATACAGAATCTGTCTAATCTTATTTTTATTTGATAGTCGACTAATTCATTCCCCTAGTCGACTACTGAGATTCAACATAGCCCATCTAAACTTGATCCATTTGTTTAGTCGACTAATCCAATCCCCTAGTCGACTACTGAGATCTAAAACATTGCTATTTTCTGATCAGCTTGACTAGTCGACTATAGCTTTTGACCAGTCGACTAACCTTTTCAACTGTCACTAGACTAGTCGAGTAATGTTCTTAACTAGTCGACTATTATTTCTGAATAGACACTTGTCTAGTCGACTAATTCTCTTGCTAGTCGACTGATATGGTAGTTTTATAGTTGTTGAGTTCTGAACTTTTTGAATCATATTTTCTCCAATCTAACAGCTATATATTTGATTTTTGAATTATTTTATAACAGGTTTATAGTTACCAAAATACCTATAAATAGAGAGGTACCCCTCACATCCCTGGACATTCAATTCAATTCGAGTTCTTGACTTTCAAAATTCAGAATTCCGTCAAGAACATTTTCTGCTCTCTCATTTTGCCTAGTTCCACTTTCAAATGACCTGTTAAGCAAAAGCAATAGAGATAACCTATAAGCCACTGCATAGTACCACGTGCTCTCCACATTCAAGGCTTATAGTTTGCAAATAGTAATCAGGGCAAGGAGAAAGGTCTTCTCGTTGTAGAAAAGAGGTATACATAATTGACATAGGATCAATTGATGTATATGTTCTGATTTTGTAGTCCTCAGTATCAAAGATAAGAAAAATCTCAAACGGGTTGCTTGGGGACTGTATGTAGGTCAGAAGAACCGAACTAGAATAAAATCATTGTGTTTGCGATTGCATTTTTTATTTTATTTCTATGATTGATATTTAATTTCAAGTTACTAACCTTTCTTGTTAAAGTTTTTTATATACACTATTAACCCCAATCTAGTGTTATTGTTGTTATATACAGGATCCTACAAAAAGCACATTTTTGTTAGATATATAACATTCACAACAATAAATAAGGTCAGCAATATGATTGATGATGCATCACTCTCTGAACCAAGGCATTTCCATTTTACAAAAAACTAAGAAATTGATACCTATAATATACTAGAAAACAATGTAACCAAAATTGACTAGAAAATCATACCATATCACCAAGGCCCAGCATCAGGTAATCCACAGCATTAGTCCCAGGAAAAATGCCATCCAATAGATTTCTGGGGAAGACAAGCTTAACCGGCATCTCCAACTTCTTTGTAATTAATTGCAACCCAGGCAGGCTCAAACTGTTTGCCACTGTATGAACCGGGTTGGATGCTTTCTGAGTCACAACTGAAACCATAACATTTGCTCCAAAGAACCTCCCAGAGAAGAAGACCCAGAAGATATCATACACAAACAAGCAAACGAGAAGCAGCGCACAAATCTTAATGTTTGGTAGCCTAACATGACTAACAACTGCAATACATATAGAAATCCCCAATGCATTGTTCAATACCCAATGCCCCAAAACAAGCCAAGCAGCAACAACCCCAATCCAGAGGAGAACTAGAACTCCTTGAGTTCGTTTAAATGACTTGGAACAGCAGCGGGACACAAATGGGTCCATCAAATCGAACTGGTTTTTGAGGTAGGCGACATAGGGGGAGAGGCAAAAGAAAAGAGCAGTGCCTGATGCAATGGCAGTGAAGGCAGTGATGAGGTGGGAGACAGAAGAGAAAAGGTAAAACATTAGTAAGAGGCTGCAAGAGCTTGCAAGGGGTATTATTAGGGCCTGGGAACGGTCTAAAGTGATCAAAGATTCTGAAAATTCTAGGTTTCTTTCCATTTCTTTACCATGGTCAAGGGCCCGGGAGGCTGATGCAAAGGTTACAAAGATTGCAGTTACTATTAGGGTTAGGGATGCGGGTTCAAGTAGATAGGTGAGCTTCCACAGTGACTCCACCCTTCTTATATCTTGTATATCATCAATGACCAATATTTCTCAAAGTAATAATTCTGCGCAGAGAAATTGGTCAAATATATGCACTCTGCGCATAAGACAAATAATTGACAAAGCTTCCTTGCTAAAGCCCCATGATTTTTTCTGCAGTATTTAGTGCAATACACCCGCAAAAATAAATTTTGAAGTAATTAAATAAAATTAATGACATTGTAACGCCCTCAATCTCTCAAATTACCAACATGAAGTTGGCAATTGTTGCAAGCAAATTATAAGTTGACCTCAAGAGTTATTTTTTGACTTTTAACACAGAGACATATCAGATGAGCATTCCACCAATAAAAACTTGTAAAAACACATTTTGCAAAAATCAACCACAGAATGCTAGATTTTGTTATCAAACTCACGTGTTTTCTTCAGGGTCGCAATGAAATTACCCCTGAAAGCATAAAAAACGTGTTCAAATTTAACACTGTAGCTTTCCGATCTCCCCGATCTCGATGTTTTACATGAATTTTAACTGACTCAAATTCAATTAAAAAATATATACATCTTTTGCGCGCAAAAGGTTTGCTTCGAGAAGCAGCAAGATCCGATGAACAAGAAATTGAGACATAAATACCTGTAGATCTAGATGCAGAAGGATCGGCGGCAAATCCCGCCATCAATTTAAGAAGATTCAACCGAATAGCGAGGTCCAAGAAGATAAAGAGGGGATCTTTAGAATTTTGGATTTGGGGTTTTTTTTTGGGTCGGACTCGGGCCGAGGGTTTATGGGAGGATTACGCTGGGACTGAAAAAGCATCTAGCTTTCCGTTTCTTTTTTATTCTTCTCTTTTTCAGTTTCATCAATGAACGGCAAAAAGGAAAGGGGGCCAGAAAAAAGACAGAAGAAGAAAGGGATAATTTAATTGGGCCGGCTAATGTGACCCACCAAGTAAAGTGGGCTGTATCTTTCATTGATTTGGAAACCAAGCCCATCGTTTGAAAATTTTCATGTGCAATTGCACATGCAAAACTCAAAACTTACACCAAAAATCTGTTTTGTTTAGCTGACCGTTATTAAATATTAAAATAATAAAATAATAAAAAAGTAACTACTAAAAATATTAAAATTATAATAAATAATAAAAAAGTAAATACTAAAAATATTAAATACTAAAAATAATATAAAAAACAATAGAATATTATATCACTGAAAAAATATTAATAGTAATCTAATATTAATTATTAAAAATATTTAATATTGAAATCTAATATTAAAATTATTCAATTCAATAATTAAAAATATTAGATTTAAAAATTAAAAAATAATTCGATAATAAACAAGTTAATTTTATATTAATATTACCAATCTAGTAATAAAAATATTCTAATAATAAAAAAAATAGGATAATTAATAAGAAAAACTTTAATCTAATAATTAAATTTAATCAAATAATTAAAAAAGTCTCAATTTAAAAAATTAATCTAGTAAAAAATATAAATCTAATTTCAATTAATTGTTTATAATACAGATTTGCATGACGACAAAATTAAGTATTTGTGTTGCAACTGGGGTTTGCATGATCACAAAATTAATTGTTAGACTGCAAGTGCATATTACGATTTATGACTCTAAGCAAACACCTTAAGTGGCTTTGGCGCAATTGCATTTTACAATTTACGGGTCAATTTACGGGAAACAAACACGGCCCAACTATTAGATTTCCATTACCATTACATTCCAACGTCACACTCCAACATCTCTTGTGGGAATATGACACCTCTCAATGAAACTTTAATTCAACAAGAGAGATTTTGAAATTTTAAAGAATCTTCATAGAGTCTACAAAATAATTAAGGGTTAGTATATTGGGTTTAGCCATGCGGCAGCCCTTTGACGCTTAAGTCAGTATTTAATCTTAAAAGAAAGAGAAATAACTTAGAGTAGTAAGAAGAAGACACCTCTGATGAAAGTTCAAACCCTCAATTTATAGAATGAGAGATACCTTGAAGAGATGGGAGAAACTCGCCACATCAGCATTGTTGGACAACAAGTTCTCTGTCTTATGAGAGTTATTAAAGAAGGTGGTCGAATTAAGAGTCATATCAGGTCCGTTAGATAAACACTTTCCTTAACTTCAATGTGAGCCCAAGATCATAGAAAACAGATATCACAGAGAAAGATATTGATCGAACAAGTCAAATACGTCTGTCCAATTCCTATCCGAAAGTTACGGGCGAGCCGAATCCTACTTTTAGTAGGATTCCAAGTCCTATCTTGATAGAACGCCCTGATACTCTTATAGTTATGAGTATAGACATGAATATTCTTGTTAAAAGGTTCTAGGATACTTTATTGTATTGCTCGAATAGACAGATACTTGTCATCAAACATATCATATATGTTTACATGATAGCAGCAATATCATCTCTACGGGTAGATTAAGTTACCGTCTCTAGTAACTATTCTCAGTTATTTGACAATTCTTGTCGTTGCTAACATGGTCATTATTTACGGTGTCAACTATCGTCATTATTGTCACCACATGTATCACCTATTCTGATTGCACCATAAGTATTAGATCATCATCACTGCCACTGTGACTTTTACTGTGTCACTGCCTTAGTCATTACTGTTAGAGTCATTATTGTTACTCTTGAAGCCACTTCTGCTATTGTTATTATAGTCAAGTTTATCTATCATCGTTATCACCACCGTCTTGATTATATTGACACAAGTCACTTAGTTCATAGATGACTGGTTTAATCTATTCACCATCACACATGTGCAAACACAAACTTATGAGCCGATATTGCATTAGACTAGTGATCTTTGAGATTGAAGGTATAAGAATGACAAATGCTTTTCTTTCGCGATCCCATCATAGAGAAATGTTGCCATAGTGCATGTTTTCTGCAAGTTTGTATCTTTTTGTTTTGGTAATATTTTGTTAAGTTATTAATTAATGAAATAACGAGGTTCTTATTTCAGTATTTTATCTTTAAAAAAAGTGTCTTATCCCCAACTGATAAAAAAAACTTGGAATAACAAACCCAAAAAACCATCATGTCTATGCAACTTGTTTCCCAACAACGCTCCAACGAGTCGGGAGTCCCTTTGCTTCATGACATCTCCCCCATGCAAACTTTGTTTTTTGAACTCAAGAATCATTTTGCTCCACCAAATGCGAAAAATCTTATATTAATATACCGCTGTCGGTGATGGGAAACCAATCGACAGCGATCATCGGCGAAGGAGCGACGACGGTGAGAGAGAGACAGGAGGGCGGAGAGGGGAGAGTGAGAGAGCGAGAAGAAGGGAAAAGAGAAAGGAGCGGTTGCGTGCGGAGAGGGAAAAAGAAATGGAGGTGAGAGGAGAAAGGAGGATGGGAGAGGGAAGGGGCGACATCACTTGGACCACGACGGTGAATGAGCAAAGAGAATGGGGGCGACAACTGCTTTATCTCTCGTACGGATGAAGACAGACAAGTAAACGAACAAATTTTATATAAAAATCATAACAGAAAAACCTCATTTCAATCAATTTTTATTATTTTAAAAATATAATTTAAACACAAACAACATTTTCTATGAATGTGATGGCAACAACAAACAAATTTTTTGTTCCTACTCAATCCTTTTTCCACAATCCGCCCAAACATTTCAAAAAGGGTACAGCGCCCAGCGTGACGCTGACGCCAAATTCCGTGACAAAAACCCCGTTCCCATCCCCACACGACCTACCCCTTCCGTTTTCCTCTACTCGTCTCTATCCAAAGTCCAAACCCTCACTCTCGTCTCTCATCGCTCTCCAAAACCCTAAATCCTCATCGCCGGCCCAACGCAGAGATCGCTGCCACCGCGATGCAATCCCTAATCCTCTCCTCCCCCGCCCTCTTCCCCTCCCCCAAACCCCACCGCCCCCTCCTCTTCCGCCCCGTCCGCGCTGTCCAGACCCAAGAAGTCGACTCCCCCTCCCCGTCCCAAACCCTAGCCCCGAAGCTCAACCGCTACAGCTCCCGTATCACTGAGCCCAAGTCCCAGGGCGGGTCCCAGGCCATCCTCTACGGCGTCGGCCTCGACGACGACGACATGAAGAAGCCCCAGGTCGGCATATCTTCCGTCTGGTACGAGGGCAACACTTGCAACATGCACCTCATGAGGCTGGCCGAGGCCGTCAAGGACGGGGTCCGAGAGGCCGGGATGGTTGGTTCAGGTTTAATACGGTCGGGGTTAGCGACGCGATCTCGATGGGGACGAGGGGGATGTGCTACAGCCTGCAGTCGAGGGATTTGATCGCGGACAGCATTGAGACCGTGATGGCTGCGCAATGGTACGATGGCAACATCTCGATCCCGGGATGCGACAAAAATGTAAGCATAGTTTATCAGGCTCTTCTGACTGGTCATAAAGCAAGCCACTAACTCAGTATTGCATAAAGGTGCGAGCTTGACTCAGTTACTCCATAAAAAAAGTTAGCTTGACCATTTTCTTGGTTCATTTGATTGAAAATAATTGTGCATTGTGCATATACAAAAACTACCAGAGATAGAGTACTGATTAACTTGAATATGTACCATACAAGCTTCTCACTAACTACGCAAAAAAAAAAAAAAAAAAAAAAAAACAAGCTTGATTGTTTTTCCTTATTCCAGCATCTATTTTGCTTGTTTATTGTCACTTTAAATGAACCCCTGCCCTTTAAAGGAAAAGGATTCCGATGCAGGGTTTCAAGGAATCTACCATTGATATATTCTAAATTCACTATAGATTGGTTTGTGAAAGCCACAAAATAATATCTAGGCTAATTTTGAGTTCTTACTAAAGAAACCATTAAAATTCCATTGCTACATAAGCATGTGAGGTTTCTTTGCTTATGTTTGCTCACTCATTTCTTTTCACAGTTCAAAAAATTGTTTTTGGAGATAAAACTTCCTTTCCATTTCAAGGTTTTTATGTAATCCACTGTGACAAAAAAAAATATTTCATCGTTCATATAACAGGTATTATAATATTGGTGGGTTGCTAGCAGACATATGAAGTCAACAGACATTTGTAGACTAAGATGTGTGTTTTTTGAACTAAATTGCTGGATAAATAATCTCAGTGATGAAATATCAAGATGGAAAGAAAAGAACTAAGAAAGAAAGTTGCTGTGAAGCAGTGTCCAAGTTATTGACTTGCAGCCGCCTCTGATAGTTAAGAACACTTAGATTTGATCGTGGGCTGTAAGTTTGTGCGATAGATTGATGTTATCCATACATTATATTTTTGGTGTATTGCGGCACTGTTTGACCGAACTCCTTTGCTGATGCATTCTTGTTTACTTCATGACACAAGCATGCCTTTTGGAGCTGACACTACATTTTATTTCATGCCTTTTGGAGCTGACACTACATTTTATTTCCTGCAGATGCCTGGTACAATCATGGCTATGGGACGGCTTAATCGACCAAGTATCATGATTTATGGTGGAACCATCAAGGTCAATTAGCATTTTTGTACCTAAGTCCTTACAGATTGCTAGGTTTAGGCAGATGAAGACTTCAGCTTGCTAACTTGAGATCTTATATTCGATTTTAAATTATAACTACCAATTCTTTAGACAATGTATGGTATAGACACTACTTATGGGGTTCATTTCCCAGAAAAAAAAATGTCAGGTTACTATTATTTGTGCAATATGTTTTTAGTGGAGAAATCTATTAAGGAACATACTTAATCGGTTTCACATTATTTTTTTCAGAATTATCATGTTGTAGCATGATAGGATTCTTTTTAAGTGTTCTTTTATTCTGTACACAATAACAAGTTAATTTATGAAATTGATCTTGAATGGACTTTTTGAACTATTGTGTACTTACTATATTCTATTTTTTATGCAGCCTGGTCACTTTCAGGGTCATTCATATGACATAGTATCTGCTTTTCAGGTTTGTATTGATTTGTTGTTTCTGATTTTTAACTTTCATGATTTAATTATTTATGTTTTTAACTTTCAGATTGAACTGAGCTTGGATTTGATATTTGTAGATTTATTTCCCTGAACACATTTATATACTCTTAAACTTCTTCTGCAACCAAAGCATTTTGCATATTCAAATACTTTTTAACACTGTGTTTATATGTCTTTTAGGTATATGGAGAATATGTTAGCGGTTCAATCAGTGATGACCAGAGAATGAGTGTGATACGGAATTCTTGCCCTGGAGCAGGGGCTTGTGGAGGCATGTATACTGCAAACACCATGGCGTGTGCTATCGAAACAATGGGCATGTCACTTCCTTACAGGTAATACTTCCATCCTAGTCGGAAAGAATTACTTGAGAATGATGTATACTGTAAGATGAATTATCTAGTTTCATCATTCTTGAAAGCTTTTGTATCATAATTTTTTCCCTCTGCATTCTAAACTAATTCTCTTTGTTTCATGTATGAAAAAGCTCTTCAACACCTGCTGAAGACTCGTTGAAATTAGATGAGTGCCGTCTAGCTGGGAAATATCTCTTGGATTTGTTAAAAATGGATTTGAAGCCTTGTGACATTATCACTGAGAAATCATTGCGCAATGCAATGGTCATGGTCATGGCACTTGGTGGGTCTACCAACGCCGTGCTGCATCTGATAGCTATTGCAAGGTGGATCTGTTTACTTGTCTCCCATGTTTGCCACTACATCTGCCTGCTCCAGATCTTACTGGCAGTCATCTCTTTGCAGGTCTGTAGGTTTGCAGTTGACTCTTGATGATTTTCAGAAGGTCAGCGATAAGGTCCCTTTCCTTGCAGATCTCAAGCCTAGTGGTAAATATGTCATGGAAGATATACATAAGGTTTGAATATTTTGAATTGACTTGTTTCTTTCTGTATTTTTGTCTGCTACATTGCTAAGCAACCTCTATCCAACATCCATTTTAACATTTATTCTTACAGATTGGAGGAACTCCTGGAGTAATTCGCTACCTTTTGGAGAATGAACTTTTAGACGGGGATTGTATTACAGGTTTGTACAGTAATCTGTCTATGACATCGAGCTTTTGTAATGCCAAACCATAACACGAATGAAGCACTTTTCAGTTACTGGGAAGACTCTTGCTGAAAATGCTAAGCTTTTTCCTGCTTTATCTGAAGGTCAGGTAGGTTTTAAACTAAAAAATGACAGTTATTTTGGCCTCTTAGTATTAGCCGTAATAATCTACTCCCTATTCTTTTCCAGCAAATAATTCGAGCACTAGAGAATCCCATAAAGTCAACCGGACATATTCAAATACTGTATGGGAATCTTGCACCAGAGGGTTCTGTGGCTAAAATAACTGGCAAAGAAGGGTTGTTCTTCTCTGGTGTTGCTCCTAAACACAATCAATTATTCTCTTAAACCTTCAATTGATTTTCCTTCATTCTTTCCTGATAATATTGCAAGAATCATAATGTCAAAGAATTCTTGACAGGCCCTGCACTTGTTTTTGAGGGCGAAGAGGCCATGATTGCTGCTATTTCGGAAGATCCTATGCGTTTTAAGGTATTCACTTAACTATTGTTAAAAATCATACTTGACTATCATAAAGTGAGTATAATAGATATTTAGGTGGGTGCTTAAATTAACTGTTGCATAATGCTATATCATCATCAATTACTATATTTTTTAAAAGCATAGACATTGTAGTTGATTTCACTCAAACTATACCTGGACGTGAAACTGAAAACATGCTTTTGGGTTCATTCTAATCATTGCTTGCTGTCGAGTCTTATGGGTACTTCCAAAATGTAGTTAGTTTGCGGTATTGGAGGTGCATACGATTATAGCAATGAATTAAGTGCGGTGGTGAGCAAAATTTAGGCACCTGCACCATCTAGTTGGCATTTATTGGAACAAAATGACATTTTCTCCAGTAGTGAAATCAGATTCAGCATTCGAACAGATATGGAAATGCCTTTGTATGATAAATGGTGGGAAAAACATTCAAAGTGTACCATATTCAGTTAAAAGAAAATGGAAACTAAGGGTAAATTAAAACATGGCACCAAATGCTGCTGTAGTGCTGGATAAGAGGATGGACTTGGTTATTGGATCTTTAACGACCGTCTTAAAGGTTTCCTTAGCATAACATTGCTCAAAAGGGGAAGGGTATATGGTATATAAAGACACACTAGGTTATATTAATGCGGGCGGGTATTAGCGTCTTAAAGGTTTCCTTAGCATAACATTGCTCACAAGGAGAAGGGTATATGGTATATAAAGACACACTAGGTTATATTAATGCGGGCGGGTATTAGTCAGGATCTGTTTAAAATCAACTTCTATGCCGTCTTTATAACTTTTCTTCAGCTGGCTGATGCATCTTGATCAGATTCACTTGTACGATAAGTTTTAATGCACATTACATCTTGGCTTGGGCCAACAAAAGATTTCATTTCCCAAGTCATTAATTGCAGAAATTTAGCTTAGAGGAGATCATTTGAATAATTGCTAATTGATTGCTCCTAAATATAGGCAATCAACTTACGGCCTGTATAATACGATGTAGACAATAATACTTTCTGTTAAATCTCTGATATATCAATTGTTGGACACAAATGCATACATTTCCTTTTCTAGGTTGTTTTGCATGTGGTCTGCTTGTTTAAGCTTGTGTTTGTGCCATATATAATAGTTTTTTCCCCCAATAGCCTCTATCATGTGCCAATTCTTTTAATGTACACTTTGGTTTCTGCATGTTGCATATCTTGATGATATCTTTGCTGCCAACCCCCACGGAGTAGCATTTGATATGGTATGTTTAATAATAATTTGACAGATAGCTTCCTTGGCCTTATGGTGCACAAGTTATTTTCAGATGTATTAGTTTTCTTTTTCATTGTGATTCTTTTATTCTTGAATGTGCATTTCTTTTGTTAGTTCACTGTTATCCTCATTCCGTGTCCTTTGCCTTTAGAAAGTTTTGTTCAGCAAAGCAGGATTAGAACCTTGATGACATTTATATCAGACTACTTTCTATTGAAATTACATTTCTGGATGGGTGCTTTTTTATGTATGGACATTCTTAGGGCATTTGTTCTGGTGAAAACATGTTAAGCTTTTGGTTTTTCAAACTTGAAGTTAGTTTAGAGTTTTTCTATTGTTATGATTTTTGACCATCACTTATATGTATTTCTTTTAGGGCAAGGTGGTGGTTATAAGAGGGGAGGGGCCTAAGGGTGGACCGGGCATGCCTGAAATGTTGACACCAACAAGTGCAATAATGGGTGCAGGGCTTGGGAAGGTACCATCATATTCACTTCCTTTGACTCAGTGATATGAATTATTCTTTTAGCAATGTTAGATATTTGTTGGTCATATAATCATTAAAAGTTGCAACTCTCATTGTCTTTCATCCTTTTTCAGCCCTAAATGAGATATTCTAATTCGTATTTTATAAAAGAATGAAGGTATCTCTTTCATTTATTATGGGTAATTATTTTCTTTCATAATAATGTTCTGCTTGTTATGCCTTTGCTGGCTGTAACATTTTTCAACTAGAGCTCAGTACAAAAGATATACATATATTTATATATACAACTTTTTCCACATTTGCTTTTATTGTCTACTTCGCCTTGTGAAACTGTTGCTTTGCTGCTTTCCATCACCCTTGCTACAAAAAGGAAAAGAGAAGAAGGGCCTCGAAAATCCTAATCCTTAATCATTAGGAAGTAAGTTTGACCCATATTGATGCAACAGATAGGGTTGACTCACTGTGGTGGGAAAAAAGGGCAAATCAGCAGTGACAAGCTCTGCTGGGGATAGTGGTAAATTTGGTCAGTGCTGGCAGTACTCAGGACCTGGCAGCGGCGACTATGATCCTTTTCTCCCCTTTGTCTCTTCGTTCCCTTCTTCACTCTCCCCTTCTCGCACCATTTTGTCTTTTCCCTTTTACAGCATATGCATTATATAGATGATATGCAGCATGTTGTCATATATTACTGCATCCAACACCTGAGAACATTTCTCACTGTCTGCTTAATCTATTGGGTATGACGCCTAACCCATATCATGTGGGATTCCATCAGTTAATCTCTGCAGATTGTCATGTAAATCCTTGAAATTGGACCAGGAAACCCAACTTCGCCTGGACTTTCCATCGAATCGTTTCACCCAGCTCTGAGTTGTTGGATTGGTTGAATTAAATGCTGCCAGTATAGAACTTGGATACTGCAAGAAAAATTGGTCAGAGTTGACTTGTCAATCCACTGAAGATGTACTGAATTCAGTTGGCTGAATGGGTACTCAGTGACCTGCATCCAGGGAGACTGAGCTCTAGGGCCATTGTACAGTTGGATTGATCGGTTGGGTCAATCTGCCTGTAAATTAATGTGCCGGTCATTGATGATTTCGGTGGTCAATCGGTTAGAGTAGGGATCCTCCTCTACCTGTTTCTTTGCGCCGTCTTCACTGTAGATATTCCTGGATCAGTCAGATGAAAATTGAGTTGGAAAATTACCAAAACCTGGGACATGTTTATCATTCTTATTGTTTACTTTTTGGTGGTAGCTATTCTTTCTTCTTTCTTTTTCCTCCGGGGTCTGGGAGGGGAGGGAAAAAAGAGAAGCAGAATTTCAGAATTGCTTGTCCACATTGTAACTTCTAAATTCAATCATTGATGATAAAGTTTCTTGTGGGTTAACCAGCATATTGATAGAATTGGCTGGATAATGTGCAAAGCAGCTTGTGAATGAATCCTAATCGGATTTCAATCTGATACAGGGAAACTTATGTCTGACTATTTGAACCTCAGTAAATAATTTGTCTGTCTACATGTTGTACTCCTGATCACTTTTTGGTACTTGTTGATGAAAATTACCATGTCTTGCTAAATCCCATGCCGCTTCTCAGCTTTTCTTTAATGAGTGTTGTTTGAATGTTGCAGGAATGTGCCCTGCTTACTGATGGTAGATTTTCTGGAGGATCACATGGGTATGTCGTTGGTCATATATGCCCAGAAGCTCAGGTGTGTATGCTAGTCGTTTCTTCATATACTTTCAGATTTTAGATACTAGACAGCACTACTGCCTCTTTCTTTGGATTGCTATTTATCAATTGAAATGTGGAAACAAAGGTAGTTTATGTCCAATGTTCTGATGATATTCTATTGCGTTGGCCATTAAGCCTGTGATTATGAAGCTTTTATCAATGTACGATAACATGTTCCATTATAGGTATAGAACTTAAAACTGTGGCTCTTGGTAGCTTCTTCTTTTTATGTAACTGTGTTATTACTTATTTGACATCTTATATATAATTGAAAGCAATATGTTGGCTTCTTTCTTTAGCTGAGTGCTCCACCATCTTATTAGCCTCTATCTGATTCAATAACTTTCTTTCTTTCTTTGTTTTTTTGGGAGGATTCTTAACTGCATAAAGTTTGCTGCAGACATTCCTGATGCTTTTACTGGCTCTTCCTCATATTATTATTACAAAATTGATGATATCCAGTACATAACATGTGAAGGAGTGGTGAGTCTTATGACTGCATGTATTGCTTCTATGCCCCCTGATAATATATACTTAAAGGATCTTTTAGATAATTTCACTAATGGCTGCAACTTAATACAGTCATACTTTCCATTAGATGATGACCTTTATGATGACCTGCATCTTTTAGTTTTTCTCTAGTTGGGTCAATAACCTTAAATGATGTTTTACGCAATCCTTTTTATTTTTCATGAAATAGTGGAGTCCAAAGATGGTCTTCAAAAAGTAAAGCTGTACTTGGGATGGTAATATTTAATGTAGTTCCAAAGACTTGGGATGAAGACTTCATTGTTGTTGTATCATCTAGTTCCATACTGCTTTCACAGCAATCTGCCTGAAATTTGAGCTTCTTGTCTATTCCATTTGAAGTTCATTGAGTCTTTTGATACTTTTACCTACTATCTAGGAAACAGACAAACAATCTTGAGGTGCCTGCCTTTGACTTGCCCCTTCTTTTAGTTGTGGAAATAGTTTATGCATGGACATACATAATAAAGTGAACCTATCCTCGCATAAACATTTGCTGCCAATTTAAGGTTGAGAGCAGATGTCATCTTTACCTAGCAGGCATCTCTATTGTTATGAAAGCATCTGTTATCCGAAAGCTCAAGATGAGTCTGAAACATGAAAATGAACCTATCCTCGTGAAGAAAAATCTGAATATTTTGTCTTGAACTCATGTTTCCAGGAAGGAGGCCCAATTGGCCTTGTTGAGAATGATGATATAATCACCATTGACATCCAGAAGCGAAGAATGGATGTTGACTTGACTGAAGAGCAGTTTGCTGAGAGGGGGAAGAAATGGACCCCGCCATCTTATAAGGCGACAAGAGGAGTTCTATATAAGGTGTGTAAAACTAATTGTGATTCTTTGTCGAAAAATTACGTTCTCTCTTCATTGTTTATCTGAAGCAGAATTTGTCATCCTCCCTTGCAGTATATCAAGAACGTGCAACCTGCGTCAAGGGGATGCGTAACTGATGAGTAGGGAGTGATTCTAGATGGTGCATGGGTGTTTCCATTTTCCATCTCTGAGCATTTAGTTACTATGGAGCAGATTTCACTGCGCCAAGAGATTCAGTGGCAAGGTAGTGTAGTTTTTTTTTTCTTCCTTTGGCTCTCTCTCCCTTTTTGAGAACAAGGAGGAACCTTTGAGGATTTCAGCTCATGTGGGAATTAGAGATATTCAGGAATTAGAGATATTCAATTGTTTGGAGATTTATTTGAACTAGCTAATAATGTGTTATTAGCTGTGTTTCTATGAATATGCACTGTGTTAAACATGAGCTATATTATTTAGTTTTGTAGTCAAATTTATGGTTTTTGTGCAGAGATATTAAGAATGTATCATATAGCAGCTAATTATGCAACTGATCTCTGTTTATGCTTGCGCGAGAATCGGTGGTGAAAATATGAGCTCCAAAATTTCTCGAATGGTTCAGATTCTGTGACTGGTTTCTATTTTAATCTTATCAACAAAAAGTTTTTGTTTGCATATAATTTGAGAGACAAAAACTGGGGGAAAAGAGCAAAAATTTGAAACAGTGATGGGGAGCCCATATGCATATACCTTCTGCTCTTTCACATCTTCAATCCCAAAACTTATATATTCCCCTTTTACTTTTCATTTTACACGTGCATTTATACAAGCTAGAAAAATTCCTTAAAAGGGGAAAAAAAGAGAGCCTAATTTAGATATAAGGGAACTGAAAGATGTGGAATCTTGGTTCAGATGTTGACAATTTTTGAAGATATCTGAAAATCCTTTGTTTTTATTGTATATATCTAGGGAAAAACAGGGTAATCACCTAAAGATTAAGCCAATAGAAAACTTGGATCGCCAATATGAAACCAGTGCAGACCGATGGAAGGTTAAGCACTCAACAAATCCCTACCCATTTTAGAGAAAAATACTTAGAAAGTCAAGATTCAAGAACCATGGAAAATATTGTCCATGTTGATATGTGTAGCAAGATACAAGCACCATAACAAGACGATGTTGTCAAATTTTAAAAGAAAGAATGAACATTGTTGAGCCTGTAAGATCAATGAGGAAAAATTTAGGGGTGGCAATTGGGTCGGGTCGGGTCGACCCGACCCAATTACTGCTCGACCCATATAATAATCGGGTCGGGTCGACCCGACCCATTTATTATATGGGTCAAAAATTCAGACCCAGACCCGACCCAGACTTAATCGGTCGACCCGACCCGACCCATTTGACCCAATTATTTAGCCTTAAATACAATTTTTTTATGCTATTTTACTAAATTGTTTGGTGTTATGGTTGGTCATCACACTAAACTCATACACTAGAGGTTACAGGCTCGAAATTGGGCTCACGCATATTTTTTGACAATTTAATTTAGGTCAAGGGGAGGCGGCGGCGGCGGCGGCGATGGAGGAGATCGGAGGGGAGGAGGCTGAGGAGGAGAGAGAATAATTGGGTCTGGCGGGTCAAACGGGTATGGCAGGTTCGGGTCGACCCGACCCATTTAATAATCGGGTCAGATGGGTCGACCCGATTACGACCCAAACCTAATTAGCCCAAACCCAGACCCGCTAACTGCGGGTCGGGTCGGGTCGGGTCTGGTCTGGCGGGTCGCGACCCGTCTGCCACCCCTAAGGAAAATGAATACATAATAAATTTTATGCCTAAGAGTATATATAAGCTTGTTGACAAATTCCCAACAGACATCCAGCTGTGGATATGTAGAACAAAGACACAAATCAAAGCAAAGAGCGATAAAGCTCTTAGCAAGTCAACAATTAAAAACTTGTACATTTGTTTGTACATGTTCATTTTGATAAGAAACAAAACTTGATATGAGAAGGGATAACTTACTATGACTGCATATAGCAGTAGCACCACAGTATGGTATCCAAGTAGCTCAAATTGCACAACTAATAAGGAAGGTTTTTCTTATGTGTCAATAGAGCTACTACATTCCATGCCAAGCCTCTTTGTCCAGAAATGCCAACTTATAGAGCTGGTATCAGATAGACATCTGGCAGTAAAATTTCATAATCTTTTCCCTCAACCTTCGAGTTGTACAACCGATTCCATTTTGATGGGAACAGGCTTAGATATGAAGATGGTGAGGTCAAATGAGCTCACACACGATTAGTTGGAAATTTAAGATAGAGATCATGTGATATTTTTTCAATGGGAAAAGGCATCCAAGAGGCAA
Source organism: Agave tequilana (assembly GCA_038442645.1). NCBI lineage: Eukaryota > Viridiplantae > Streptophyta > Magnoliopsida > Asparagales > Asparagaceae > Agave > Agave tequilana. The sequence continues at coordinate 51,566 of JAVJIF010010509.1, read as the reverse complement.
AATGTGACAAAATGGCATGCCAGAAAGTCAAATCAAAATCAACCTAGAATGGGTGATTAATTTAATTAAGATTTTCTTTCCAGAATCTGCTTTCAGGAAAGAATGTAAACTGAAACATAAAAGCACAAGTGTTTTTTTTCTAAAGCAACATAAAGGTGCTATAATCGAGTGGTTGGAAACTAAAAAAGAAAAAAGAAAAACAACTGAATCAGATTTACTGGCTTCCAAAGTTCCAAACAAATGCAATCTCTGCTTAGCCCTGCATTGGCCGACCCTGTAAGGTTTAAATATACAGATATATTTTCTACCCATGTTTTGAACCAAAAAATCCATCAAATTTGATATCACTCCCTGATTTCTTTCTTCTATTCCCTTTCTAGACCTAAGTCAAAAATATCCGTTGAAATTGTCCACTGCATTTTGTCCTCTTCAATGTTCATGAAAGAACCTTCACAACTCCTTCAAGATGTTGGGCTAAGAAGGAAGAAAAGAAAAATGCTGAACAAAAATAAGTGATAAAGAAGGCAAAATTTATTTATCATTCTAGAGAAACTTTCATTGCAGAAAAGGATACTATATCTTTCTTTCAAAGTTTCAGACCTCCAAGCATGAACAGGATTGGCCATTAACTCCCAAGTCATTGATGATTTCATTTGAAGTATGGCTTCAAGTTTCTGCCAAAGCAATATAAAACAACTGAAACTATAGAAACCAAAACCCTAGAGGTGGAGGTGAAACTGAGTTTCCAAACTTGTTTGAATGACCACTATGATTAATCTATAGAAAATAAGTAGCCTTTCAAAGTAATATAAATCCAATAGATAGTGTTTGAAGAAAACAAGAATCCGATATACGTGGACATGATATTCACTATTACAAGTGGCCCCTATGAAGCATTGTGAACTAATATGTTAAAAGTAAGTTTGATCCCCATCCATGGATAAGAACTGGTTAAACCTGTTGGTAAAGTAGCCTATGAAAAGTAAAGGCAATTCTTTTGACCATCTCTTAGGAAAGATAATCCCATTGATTTGTTATAAGCTTATAAGGTATTCAAGAATTCGCATGCGCGTGATTTTGATTATTGAAATGATTTGTGCCACTTTGAGCAACAATATATTAAAAATATATCCAGCATCATACATAAACAGATGAAAATTAAGATTGTATTTGTACCTCGAGTCAAAGGTTTTGGTATAGTAGCCTATGCAAAGTAAAGGTAATTCCTTTGACCTTCTCTTGGGAAAGATAACCTTTTGCTTTGTTATGAACTTATAATTGTATTCAACAATTCACATGTGCATGGTTTTGATTATTGAAATGATTTGTGCCACTTTGAGCAACAGTATATTATATCCAGCCTCATACATAAACAGATGAAAAAAATTGTATTTATACCTCAAGTCAAACATACAACACAAACATTAAAGAATAGAAAGAAATAAAAACCTCCAAGAATATTTTCAAACTATATAAATGGACACTAGCTAAATTTAGGATATTAGATTTTTCAAAGAAAATGGTTAGAAGATATGAACCAAGAGAACTTTCTTACATAAATACTAATTGAAGCTTGTCTTTCTTTACACATAGACACAAAGGGGAACAGGAACAGAAGACCATTACTGAAATGATCACAATGGACAGAACAATAAAAAACTTAACTTGTTAGTAGGATTCAGGCTTGACTTGAAACCCTTGCAAACCCTAATAGTTTTATCATGACCAACTCCTTGACACAATTATCAAAACTAATCATTATTTTCTTGAGCACTCGTGCTTTTGCCAACACTAATTGTACGAAGCCATGTTCATCTTCTGCGCGCTTCATCCACATTATGTTTATGGTTTCTAGTTTACCAAATAGACCTATGTGTTATTGTGTTTCCCAGAAATCATTACCAGTTTCAAGCACCTTCCCAGGATACCAACCCTGAAAGAAGTAATAACAGACCAAAGCATAGAAAGTAGTTAGATAACAGTAGAGTATTCAATTGACAAGCTGGCTGCATGACTGTGGACCACGTCAAACCTCCATCTTTACACTAAATTATAATCACTTAAAGAACAAATCATTCACGCATATACTCTTATTGCGAGCTTTTGTAAATTAGGGGCGCTCCTTTAAAGGGAAAGAGCGACTAATACTCTTTTCATGTATCTAAAATCTGCGTGTGTGTGTGTGTGGTGTTTTTTTGTTTTTTTTTTTGTGTGTGTGTGTGTGTGTGTGGGGGGGGGGGGGGGGGGGGGGGGGGGGGGGTTGGGGTGTTGGTTGGAGGGGGTTGTAAAATGAATTTTGTGACTGAAAAAATTGGAATGCAAAGAAAATTCAATAGAATGGTTTTTAACAAAAATTGATACTTGGATAGCCCAAATCATATCAAGTTCTTCAATCACACCCTTAAGAATAAGTGACCAATTTCAAGCTTTTCACTGAAGCCATGCCCTGAAAGGACCTTCATCAAATAGCATTTTTGGTTGCCACTAACATGACCATGGTTGTCGCTGCCACCACTACCATTTTCACTGTTACCGCTACCACCTCCACCGTCATCACTGCCACTACCATCACAACCATCTTCGTTGCCACCACCGCCACCGCCATTGTCATCATCACTAGCATCATCTTCATTGTCACTACGATCACTACTACCATCATCACCATCCTCATTGTCACGATCATCATTGCCATCCTCATCATCACTACTACCATCCTTATTGCCGTCAACGGTGTCATCAGAAAATGAATGGGAGATAGTGGCCATTTCAAGGACCGATGCACTTGTGACGGTGGAATCATCAAGTTGGAGACCGTATAGTATAACACAAGCATCCGAAGGTTCAGGGCAACCATATCAAGTGATTGCCGCAAATTTACATGCGTTACGGTCAGCATCTCCAGCAACTGGCACATAGACACCAGTCTAGAAAGGTCGCATAGGTGGCCACATCCACATAGATGCAAGAGTCCGAGCGCGATGAACCTCGGAAAGTGCGGTCGCACTACAGTGGACAGGTGAGGTAAAGATGAATGAGGTTCGGAAAATAGCCAGCACGGAGGTCGGCATTGAGGATGGCCTTGGAATGATGCCGAGGGCGTGGAGGGCGGAGGTGGACCGGCGTGAGATGACAACGAGCCAGACATGGGCGTCGCGTGGTCCCAGCCGGCGGGCGATTCTTGGACCCTGAAGAGGCGGAGGGGACAGAGTGGAGGAGGAAAGCTCTGGAGATATCGTGGGAGGACATCTCATGGGAGAAGAAGGAGAGTTCGGGAATGGACTGCCAGAGGCGGCACTAGGACCGCGGGAGGATGCTGGTGCGAACGACGAGTTTGAAGGGGAGGCGGCAGAGGATCTCGTCGATGATGTTGTTAGGGAGGTCGCTCCGGCTCCTGCTGCTGTTGGGCACCATCTTCTTCTTCTTCTTTATTCTTCTTGCTGCGCTTAGTTGTTATAATTCACTGAAACAAAACATGGAGAGAAAGTCATTGAGGCATAAACAAAAACCCGGCAGGCAACACTTTCATAAATTACAGAGCGACTTGTTGGGGAACGGATATTGCCGCCCACGAAACTGATAAAGGCACCTAACAGATTAAGCCATCCGCCAGTTTGATAAAAGCACCCCCACCATATTTCAAAATGATAAAATTATCCCCCTCTTCTTCTTCTCATCTCCTTCTCATTCGTCGATGCCGCCTGTCGTCCCCTCGCCGTCCTCGCAAAGTCCTCGTCGTCCCCCCTCCGCTCTCCCCCTCTAGGGGTGACAGACGGGTCGCGACCCGTTCGACCCGATCCAGAATTAGTGGGTCTGGGTTTGTGCTAATCAAATTTGAGTCATAATTGGGTCGACTCGACTGACCCGATTAATAAACTGATCGGGTTGACCAGAACCCATCAGACCTGAGTAGACCGGTAACTCTCTTCTCCTCCTCCCCCTCCCCAGTGTCCTCCTTCCCTTCTCCCAGTGTCTTCCTCCCTCCCGTCCCCTCCGCCTCTCTCTGTCCCCATCACCTTCTCCCCCTCCCCTCCCCCTCCGCCACCTCTCCGGAGCCCCCTCGTCCCCTCTTCTGTCCGGCGAGCCTCCCCCGCCTCGATCTCTCTCTCCCCCCCAAGAAATCCCCTCCCCTCCATGCGCGAGCCGCCCTCTCTAGAGATATTAAGAATGTATCATATAGCAGCTAATTATGCAACTGATCTCTGTTTATGCTTGAGCGAGAATCGTTGGTGAAAATATGAGCTCCAAAATTTCTCGAATGGTTCAGATTCTGTGACTGGTTTCTATTCTAATCTTATCAACAAAAAGTTTTTGTTTGCATATAATTTGAGAGACAAAAACAGGGGGAAAAGAGCAAAAATTTGAAACAGTGATGGGGAGCCCATATGCATATACCTTCTGCTCTTTCACATCTTCAATCCCAAAACTTATATATTCCCCTTTACTTTTCATTTTACACGTGCATTTATACAAGTTAGAAAGTTCCTTAAAAGGGGAAAAAAAAGAGAGCCTAATTTAAGATGTTGAAGATGATATAATGGAACTGAAAGATGTGGAATCTTGGTTCAGATGTTGACAATTTTGAAGATATCTGAAAATCCTTTGTTTTATTGTATATTTCTATGGAAAAACAGGGTAATCACCTAAAGATTAAGCCAATAGGAAACTTGGATCGCCAATATGAAACCACTGCAGACCTAGGGAAGGGTAAGCCACTCAACAAATCCCTACCCATTTTAGAGAAAAAGACTTGGAAAGTCAAGATTCAAGAACCATGGAAAAAATAGTCCATGTTGATATGTGTAGTAAGATACATGCACCATAACAAGACGACGTTGTCAAATCTTAAAGACAGAATGAACATTGTCGAGCCTGTAAGAACAATGAGGAAAAAGGAATACATAATAAATTTTATGTCTAAATATAGTATATAAGCTTGTTGACAAATTCCCAACAGACATCCAACTGTGGATGTGCAGAACAAAGACACAAATCGGAACAAAGAGCGATAAAGCTCTTAGCATTCCAACAACAAAAAACTTGTACATTCGTTTGTACATCTTCATTTTGAGAAGAACCCTGCATATAGCAGTAACACCTCAGTATGGTATCCAAGTAGTTCAAATTGCATAACTAATAAGGAAGCTTTTTCTTATGTGTCAATAGAGCTACTACATTCCATGCTAAGTCTCTTTGTCCAGAAATGCCAACTTATAGAGCTGGTATCAAATAGACATCTGACAGTAAAATTTCATAATCTTTTCCCTCAACCTTCGAGTTGTACAACCGATTCCATTTTGATGGGAACAGGCTTAGATATGAAGATGGTGAGGTCAAATGAGCTCACACACGATAAGTTGGAAATTCAAGATTGAGATCATGTGATGTTTTTTCAATGGGAAAAGGCATCCAAGAGGCAAAATGTGACAAAATGGCATGCCAGAAAGTTAAATCAAAATCAACCTAGAATGGGTGATTAATTTAATTAAGATTTTCTTTCCAGAATCTGCTTTCAGGAAAGAATGTAAACTGAAACATAAAAGCACAAGTGTTTTTTTTTTTTTAAAGCAACATAAAGGTGCTACAATCGAGTGGATGGAAACTAAAAAAAGAAAAAAGAAAAAGGAAAAACAACTGAATCAGATTTACTGGCTTCCAAAGTTCCAAACAAATGCAATCTCTGCTTAGCCCTGCATCGGCCGACCCTGTAAGGTTTAAATATGCAAATATATTTTCTACCCATGTTCTGTGTTGGGATTTAGGTCGAACTAATAGTCTCACATCGGCTAGACGTGGGGATGGTCTTGGGTTTATAAGGATTTGGGCAACTCCACCTAACATGCTAGTCTTTTGGGATGGAGCCCTGAGTCCTTCAATTGGTATCAGAGCCATGCCCCGAACTTAGTCGTGTGTGTGGGTGATGTTCGACGATATAGATCCCTCAATGGCGCAAAGGCGCAATGGGCCTGCCCACCCCACTGGCGCAATAGACCATCTTTTGGGATGGAGCCCCGAGTCCTTCATTTTGAACCAAGAAATCCATCAAATTTGATATCACTCCCGGATTTCTTTCTTCTATTCCCTTTCTAGACCTAAGTCAAAAATTCTTTCTTCTATTCCCTTTCTAGACCTAAGTCAAAAAATATCCGTTGAAATTGTCCACTGCATTTTGTCCTCTTCAATGTTCATGAAAGAACCTTCACAGCTCCTTCAAGATGTTGGGCTAAGAAGGAAGAAAAGAAAAATTCTGAACAAAAATAAGTGAAACAGAAAACAAAATTTATTTATCATTCTAGAGAAACTTCCATTGCAGAAAAGGATATTATATCTTTCTTTCAAAGTTTCAGACCTCCAAGCATGAACAGGATTGGCCATTAACTCCCAAGTCATTGATGATTTCATTTGAAGTATGGCTTCAAGTTTCTGCCAAAGCAATATAAAACAACTGAAACTATAGAAACCAAAACCCTAGAGATGGAGGTGAAACTGAGTTTCCATACTTGTTTGAATGACCACTATGATTAATCTATAGAAAATAAGTAGCCTTTCACAGTAATATAAATCCAATAGATAGTGTTTGAAGAAAACAAGAATCCGATATACGTGGACATGATATTCACTATTACAAGTGGCCCCTATGAAGCATTGAATTAATATGTTAAAAGTAAGTTTGATCCCCATCCATGGATAAGAACTGGTTAAACCTGTTGGTAAAGTAGCTTATGAAAAGTAAAGGCAATTCTTTTGACCATCTCTCAGGAAAGATAATCCCATTGATTTGTTATAAGCTTATAAGGTGTTCAAGAATTCGCTTGCACATGATTTTGATTATTGAAATGATTTGTGCCACTTTGAGCAACAAAATATTAAAAATATATCCAGCATCATACATAAACAGATGAAAATTAAGATTGTATTTGTACCTCGAGTCAAAGGTTTTGGTATAGTAGCCTATGCAAAGTAAAGGTAATTCCTTTGACCTTCTCTTAGGAAAGATAACCCTTTGCTTTGTTATAAACTTATAATTGTAACAATTCACATGTGCATGGTTTTGATTATTGAAATGATTTGTGCCACTTTGAGCAACAATATATTATATCCAACCTCATATATAAACAGAGGAAATAATTGTATTTATACCTCAAGTCAAACATACAGCGCAAACATTAAAGAACAGAAAGAAATAAAAACCTCCAAGAATATTTTCAAACTACATAAATGGACACTAGCTAAATTTAGGATATTAGATTTTTCAAAGAAAATAGTTAGAAGATATGAACCAAGAGAACTTTCTTACATCTAATTGAAGCTTGTCTGTCTTTACACATAGACACAAAGGGGAACAGGAACAGAAGACCATTATTGAAATGATCACAATGGACAGAACGTTAAAAAGCTTACCTTGTTAGTAGGATTCGTGCTTGACTTGAAACCCTCGTAAACCCTAATAGTTTTGTCATGACCAACTCCTTATTTCTGACACAATTATCAAAACTAATCATTATTTTCTTGAGCACTCGTGCTTTAGCCAACACGAATTGTACGAAGCCAAGTTCATCGTCTGCGCGCTTCATCCACATCATGTTCATGGTTTCTAGTTTACCAAATAGATCTATGTGTTCCTGTGCTTCCCAGAAGTCATTACCAGTTTCAAGCACCTTCCCAGGATACCAACCCTGAAAGAAGTAATAACAGACCAAAGTATAGAAAATAGTTGGATAACAGTAGAGTATTCAATTGACAAGCTGGATGCATGACTGTGGACCATGTCAAACCTCCATCTTTACACTAAATTATAACCACTTAAAGAACAAATCATTCATATATATACCCTTATTGCGAGCTTTTGTAAATTAGGGGTGCTCCTTTAAAGGGAAAGAGCGACTAATACTCCTTTCATGTATCTAAAATCTGCGTGTGTGTGTGGGGGGGGTTGGGGGGTTGTAAAATGAATTTTGTGACTGAAAAAATTGGAATGCGAAGAAAATTCAATAGAATGGTTTTTAACAAAAAATTGATACTTGGATAGCCCAAATCATATCAAGTTCTTCAATCACATCCTTAAGAATAAGTGACCAATTTCAAGCTTTTTCACTGAAGCCATGGACCTTCATCAAATAGCATTTTTGGTTGCCACTAACATGACCATGGTTGTCGCTAACACCACTTTCATTTTCACTGTTACCGCTACAACCTCCACCATCATCACTGCCACTACCATCACTACCATCTTCGTTGCCACCACCACCACCGCCATTGTCATCTTCATTAACATAATCTTCATTGCCACTACCATCACTACTACCATCATCACCATCCTCATTGTCACGATCATCATTGCCATCCTCATCATCACTACTACCATCCTTATTGCCGTCAACGGTGTCATCAGAAAATGAATGGGAGATAGTGGCCATTTCAAGGACCGATGCACTTGTGACGGTGAAATCATCAAGTTGGAGACCATATAGTATAGCACAAGCATCCGAAGGTTCAGGGCAACCATATCAAGTGATTGCCGCAAATTTACATGCGTTACGGTCAGCATCTCCAGCAACTGGCACATAGACACCAGTCTAAAAAGTTCGCATAGGTGGCCACATCCACATAGATGCAAGAGTCTGAGCGCGATGAACCTCGGAAAGTGCGGTCGCACTACCAGTGGACAGGTGAGGTAAAGATGAATGAGGTTCGGAAAATAGCCAGCATGGAGGTCGGCATTGAGGACGGCCTTAGAATGATGCCGAGGGCGTGGAGGGCGGAGGTGGACTGGCGTGAGACAACAACGAGCCAGACATGGGCCTCGCGTGGTCCCAGCTGGCGGGCGATTCTTGGACCCCGACGAGGCGGAGGGGGCAGAGTGGAGGAGGAGAGCTCTGGAGATATCGTGGGAGGACATCTCATGGGAGAAGAAGGAGAGTTCGGGAATGGACTGCCAGAGGCGGCACTAGGACCGCGGGAGGATGCTGGTGCGAACAGCGAGTTTGAAGGGGAGGCGGCAGAGGATCTCGTCGATGATGTTGTCCGGGAGGTTGCTCGGGCTCCTGTTGCTGTTGGGCGTCATCATCTTCTTCTTCTTCATTCTTCTTGCTGCGCTTAGTTGTTATAATTCACTGAAACAAAACATGGAGAGAAAGTCATTGAGGCATAAACAAAAACCCGGCGGGCAACACTTTCATAAATTACAGAGCGACTTGTTGGGGAACGGATATTGCCGCCCACGAAACTGATAAAGGCACCCGACAGATCAAGTCATCCGCCAGTTTGATAAAAGCACCCCCACCATATTTCAAAAATGATAAAATTATCCCCCTTCTTCTTCTTCTTCTTCTCTCTTTCTCATTCGCCGATGCCACCCGTCGTCCTCCTCGTAGTGCCCGCAAAGTCCTCGTCGTCCCCCCTCCTCCGCTCCCCCTTCCCCTGACTCCCTCCCTCTAGGGGTGCCAGACGGGTCGCGACCTGTCCGACCTGATCAGGAGTTACTGGGTCTGGATTTGGGCTAATCAGGTTTGAGTCATAATCGGGTCAACCCGCCTGACCTAATTAATAAACGGGTCGGGTTGACCCAAACCCATCAGACCTGAGTGGACCGGTAACTCTCTCCTCCCCCTCCCCCTCCCCAGTGTCCTCCTCCCCCTCTCCAGTCTCTTCCTCCCCGCCCCCTCTGCATCTCTCTGCCCCTATCACCTCCTCCCCCTCCCCCTTTGCCTCTCTCCATCCCCATCACCAACGACAACAATCCCAACATCACCACTGGTCAACCATCATCCAACATCATCACCAACAACAATCCCAACATCATCAGTTCATCACCAACATCATCCCAACAACAACAATCACCAACAATTAGCGAGATCTGCTTGCATAGAGAGAGAGAGAGAGAGTCCGTACGATGATGAGATTCGAAGAAAGCTCGTGCGACGGTAAGATCCACTGTTGTGGCTTCTCGTGTGATGACAAGATCTCCTCTCCCTCCAGTCAAAAATCCACCATGGCGAGAGCTCGTGCGACAGCGAGATATGCTCCCCTCCTCAGATCTCGAGCTCGTCGGGGCTGCTCCCCTCCTCCAGCTCGTCGGAGCTCATTGGGGCTGCTCGTGCAAGATCCACTGCTGTGGCTGCTCGTGTGACAGCGAGACCTCCCACTGCTCCCCTCCTCCACCATGGCGAGATCATCGAGCTCCTTCCCCCTCCTCCTCAGATCTCGCCATTAGAGTGACCGAGTGACAGGGACAATGAGAAAGAGGGATTGATTTTTTTTTTTTTTTTGGGGGGGGGGAGGGTAGGGAATTTAAATGGGTCAAGCGGGTCAGGTCGACCCATATAATGGCGAATAGGAATTATTGACTCGATTATGTAATCAGGTCGGGTTGACCCGTGATGACTCGATTCGAATGGCCACCCCTACCTCCCTCCCTCCTCGCCTCCCGCCAACCCTCCCCTCCTCCGCGCCCCCTCCCTCCCCTTCTCCCGGTCTATGTTCGTCCGTGTAACGCCCCGATCCGGCAGGTACGGAGACGCTACTGCGACGTATATACGCAGGCCAAATATACCCTCACGTACATACGCTAAGCATCAGTACAAATAAGAATCAGAGTACGGAAGTGCGTGGCATATATCCATATACATTCCAACATAAGAATTACAAAGTTATCACAGAGCGTGATATACTGGTACATGTACATTGTATCACAGCCAGGTACAAAAGTGAAATTTACAATTTGTACAGCAAAAGGTGCTCACGGGCTGAGAAGAAGATCCCCGAGCTTGCAGGAAGATTCAGGAACAGAAGGACTAGAACAAGTCAGCCTGCTCCGAGAGATAGGCTTGGTCTTCGGTGGAGGGCTCCACTTCAGTCCAAACTTCAGAAACTGAACATGCAAGTCCAGGGGAGTCAGAAACTCCCTAACAAATGACAGGTGAATGCCAAGTGTCGTGCGGAGATAGATATATGTATGTGTTGATATGATCAAACAGTATTAAGCATCAAGAACTGTGTCGAGTGTACATGTACAGTAAGCAAGAAATGGAGGCATAAAATGAAAGTGATAAGGCTTGAATAAATCTATTGCTGCCATTTCCAATATTTATACTTATTATTCGTTCTACCCATATGTCTAGGTATGTGTAATAGCGTCCTAGCACACATACATCCACATAGGAGTAAATCGAGGCTGTTATTGGAAACCAACGGGGGTATCAACGAACAATGTTTACAGTGGGTCCCGTACATGCCCGGGACCACGGTCCAGGACGTTCCATTGCTGGTATATGGAACCGGCCGCAAGGCCTACAGGAGGGTCTTATAGAATGCCCTTATCAAGATGGTACCAAGAAGGAGGGAGCCAGCACTCCCCTTAGTCGCCTGGAGGCCCACAGGTCAGACCGGAAATTTTAGTTGCACAACTTGCCTAGTGCCACTGTAAACACGAACATATATTGATAGCCGCAAGTTTCCCCTGACCCGATTCAAGTGGTTCTTTTATGATTTATTATGTAATTATCAATTTACGGGAAAGCAAGAGCATGACTAGGTCAGGAGTTCAAGAGTACATGAGTATTGTCATTTCAAGTCACTGTATATAATACATGATAGCAAGTACAAGATTCCCGTAAATGTGACAATTTAAAGTCAGGTATCAATATGTTATTGCGGGGTAAGCATCAAGTAGTAGCATGATACAAGTAAGTGCGTCTGAAAAATAATATAATATTAGTTAACATGACAAAGCAGGACAATCTGAAGGAAGGCGAGAACACTCGCCTAAAACTTTAAGAAATACACCGAGAAATTTCAAGCTCTGGAGTCTAAGTAACCAATATTATATATATAAAAAGAGAGGAGGAGAAAGATGAATCAGAAAAAGTGAGAATGAAGACGCAGGGGTCGCAGACGCGGGGATTGCGCCGCGTTGATGCCACAAACGCGGGGTCTGAGACCCGCGTTTTATAATAAAGGGAGAACGCAGACGCGAGCACGTGCTCCGCGTTGCGGGAAGATCGCGTTAAAGATGCGCTTGGACGCGGGAGTAAACTTCGCGTCAAACAATAAAATATGAGAGAAAGAGGGATATGAAAATGTGAAAGACGCAGGAAAGGAGGGGATAGAGACGCAGTGATGGGAGAGGGAGAGACACGGGTTTAGGGAAAATTAACAAGGAAAGGAAAAGAAAAAGGAAGGAAAGGAAATAAGGAAGGAAAGAAAGAAAAACAAAGGAAAGAAAGAAAGAAGAGAAAGGGAGGTAGGCCGACCGTGGCTTGGCCCGTGGTCGCCGGCGGCCGGAGTTGGCCGGAGTTGGGTAGACAAGGCCCCAAAAGAGGGTTTGATGATGGTGCAAGTGTAGTTCAAATTGTAAAAATGAGATTTTGCAAAAAGGGGTTTCGGAAAGCGAAGCTATAGGTCGTTAGAAAGAGCTCTCCGAGGGGAGGAAGATGACGCAGTCGTTGGTGGCTAAGGTGGAGTAGATAGTGGTGAAAATGAGGAAGATGGTAATGGTGATAATGGGTTTCTTGGTGAAGAAGGAGAAAAAGGAAGGAGGAGAGGATGGTAGAAATGGGTTGCTTGAACTTGGTAGAATGGAGAAGGAAATGGGGGGATGATGGAGAGTGAAAAAGGGAAGAATTGGTGGCCAAAAATGGTGGCCAAGGAGGGCAAGGTGCTGCCCTTGCTGCTGTTTCGTTTGCAGGAAATGGAGAAGGAAGAAGAGAAAAAAAAAGAATGAGAGAGAGAAGAGGTGGGGTATATTTATAAGGAGGGAAAATATTATTATAATATAGCCATTGGAATGTTTTGGATTTAATGAGACTTGCGTCTCCCACAATGGCTGCGTCCTCTTGAGAAGAAATCCGCGTCTGGGCCAATATGAACTGGACGCGGAGAAAAATCCGCGTCCAGGAGAATAAACGCGAGTTTCGCGTTTGACATAAAGGACAAAAGTTATAATGACTTGATTGGAGTTGATCTGAAATGCATTAAATGCAGTATGGAGAGGATCTCTGCATTAAATGTAGAATCTAAGTTGGTGAAACTCGCGTCTAGTAAGGAGAGAGAAAAGTGAAAAAATATCTGGGTACTATTCCGGTATCTGGGAAAACACCGAAAACTCTAGAAAAGACCAAAAATTGAAGTAGCTTGGAAAGCTTCCCAAAAATTCTATAAAATAATAAATATTACATAAATATTTTTGATGAAATCAATTTTCAGAAATTCAATCTCATTTTCAAGATAAAAATCCTGAAGTCAACCGTTGACACCGGTCTACACCGGGTCGGCCGGATTTTGATAAAATTTGAAAAATCCCAGAAAATGCCTGAAAGGAGAAAATATAATTTTAAGAAGTAATATGAAAGCGGAATCTAGAAATTTGATTTCAATTGTAAATTAAAATTTCTGGAATCAACCAGTGATAGTGGCTGACACCAAATCCAGTGAAATTTTAATAAATTCTAAAAATTCTAAAAAAATTCATTTAGATAGAAAATATGATTTTAAGAAATACTGTGAAAGCCGTTTCTAGATTTTCAACTCCATTTGTAAATTAAAAAAATCCGAAAATCGGTCAGCGACACTAGTCGACACCGGTTTTGAAGATTTATAATTTAATTCCAAAAAATTTCAGAAAATCATGAAAAATCTAAAATGTTAAAAAATAATATTTGAAACTAAAATCGGTCAAATCTGAATGCCAAAAAGGTCGAATCATACAGTACTGCTATATGAGTAAGAATTTAAATAACAGAAATTAAAATAAAATAATAAAAATAATAAAAAAAATACGCTCCAAAAATCAGGACAAGTAGCTGTGTACGTATTTTGAGGATGGGGTGTTACAGTCCGACTTTGGCCGAACAAAGATCTATCGGGGGGATGGGGAGGGGAAGGAAGGGAGAGTGGGAGGGGTCGCGGGGGAGGGGAGGAGGGGGGAGGTGGAGAGGAGGAGGGCCGCGTACGGGGGGAGCGCCAGTGGGGGCTCGCCACCGTACGACGGGAAAGAAGAAGGGAAGGAAGAAGAGGGAAGAGCATTTTAGACTTTTCACAAGGGCACCTGTCTAAAAATTAATGGCACACTTGTAAATCTTTGGTGGGTGCCTTCATCATTTCTTGGGGTGGCAATATTTGTTCCTGGCTCGTTGGCTTCTCCCGTAGAGACTTTTCGAAGTGTTTTTGCAGAATTTATTGACTGTCAATTTTGAAAAAGCCCCCTATCTATCTACTTTTTAGAACATCAAACAAAGTCATTCCCTTTCACAAAAGAAATTAGTGATTACATCTATGGGGAAAAATAAATAAATAAAAACTCTATCTACCTGAATAAAGTTCTCAAATCTTCCACAAATTTTCATTTTTCAAACATATATTTTGAAGTATTAAGTTTTTGAGAAAAACACGACTATCTTCTCTTATTCACATCTAAAACTCTAATCACTCCACTTCACTACATTATTGCTTGCGCGGCCTAAAAAATAATTATATAATACATCATGACATTTACACATTATTTACTCATGGATGTGTGTAATCATACATGTTTTATAATTTGAATATCGTTCATTTTGCAACTATTAATAAACGAGCAAATAATATTTTCCATCTATGTAAGTTTTTAAGGCTTAGAGATCACTGATGTAGGGTCACAAAAGTCCTAAAGCTCCATCAAATAGGCCAATGCACGTTCAACCACAATTCAATTGATCCAAACAACATAAACACAGTTCAGGCCACACAATTGTTTTTCCCCCAAAAGAACAAACAACTGATACAAACAGCAAACTTATTTGAATTTAGACCAGAGGATTCTTTTGAAGCTCACAAAGGCCTTTCACTGCTTAGGTTTGCGTTAAACTGGCCAAAGCTTCTATGATAGGAAAGAGATGCTAGCACATCGACGAAAATCTTCTTCAGCGACAGGCTTTATAAAACCTCTAAGATCATCAGCATGAAGGAAAGAACAAAGTTATTGAGTTAAATACAATGTGCCCTAGAATTTTGATAGCATTCTTTGTCGTGTTGGCTACTCTCTTTGCTAGACTGGAAGGAGGAAGGAAGTCTGTCTATGGAAGATCTCGAACTAGATAGGCAACTCAAGATTCCCAATAGGCCTGCAATCAAGAGAATTAAGGTGAGAAACTCAAATACAAGGTGACTGTTTTGGTATCAAAAAACTACGAAGTTTATTAAAGACATGAAAAGATATTCACAATAGGATTCTTCTGATATATGCAGGACATAGATGGAGCCACAATTGACTGTGATGATATCAACAAACAACCTGCGCTGGATCATCCTTTGCTCCATGATCATACTATTCAGGTTTATGTTCACTCCAAGTAATTTGAAGCTCTTAATGACTTTTGAGTGTTTTTCTTGATATACTTGTGTTTCCGAAAGTGTAAAGTTATTAGCCAATCGATGCAGATGTTGAGATATTCATGTAATTTTAAACACAACTGAGACCGTCGTCTCTTCCAGAAGTTACACCAAAAGGAATTTCATCGAAGAAAATAGCATATGCTGGATTTCAGGAGGAAAGATGCCCTGTAGGAACAGTTCCCATACGAAGGGTTCAGAAGAAAGATCTTTTAAGATGCAAAGACTCAAGAAAATTTTCTAAGGGCATACACCGTCCACTTGATGATCCTGCACCTCAACAAAGTTTGCATGTAAGTAATATTTCTCAATCTTTAAATTCTCTTTAGCTAAGTAGCTAACAGAGGTGTTGGGGAGAAAAAAACAAGTAAATTTCTTGACCAACATTACAAGGGAGAAAGAACTAGTCAGCCATCAGTACTGTGCAGGTTAACCTCTACTGAAATGATTCATTCTTATACCTGAGCATTTCATATATAGAAGTCTTATAGCAATCATATAACAGATATTATTGGTAGTCAGAATGCACTTCTTAGAACAAGTGGCAAGTATCATGGAGCACGAGCACGAGCACGTCTCAATGTATGGGGATTGGATGTCACCCAAAACCAGTTTAGCTCATCAAATGTTTGGATCCAAAATAAACAGGATACAATTCAAGCTGGATGGACTGTAAGCTCATCAGCGATTTTCATTCAAACTTGAAAAGGTGACCCAAAAACATGACAGATAGTTAAATATACCATTATTCATCCTATGCAACACCAATGAATGTGAACAACTTTTCAACCATAAATGCAAATAGAAACATAACTCAGTCAGTCACCCCTGACTCCTCTATTTCTAGTTGTTTACTTGGAGTTCAAAAGAGAGTGATATAATTACACATGCCCAACCTCAGTATGGGCCCTACTCCAGGATGATTGGGTAAGATAACCGTGAAAATGCTCTCCCATCCTCTTTTTGGTTGAAAGAAACAGAAAATCTCTACTAGTAACATACGCCTATATTGGTCTTGCATCAGAATTTTCACAGCAGGTCCACCAAATTAGAAGAACTTCCACTCACATATGAATTATGGTAGATTATCCATGCTTGTCTCCTACTACATGAAGGACCTGTACTCCCAACAACCAAATTAAATAAAGAAAAAGACCGGGTCGCAAGAAGAAAAAACAAACATTAGCTATCGACAGACATTAGTGGTTCAGTATCCTATAACACATCCATGTTTTTTTCTTCATAAAAAGTTAAAACCCGAACTACAGTGCTTAATATAGGTCATAACTTTCTTCTGCATTCCAGTTCTTTAGCCCGTCAATCCACATAACGAAAGGAAAAACCTCAAACATTCTTACATCGCTACATCTTTTTTTGGCAACCTCATCTTCCTCTTTTTCTTTAATTTCTCAGATAAATGCACGTATTTTGGTGATTGTCAGACTTGACCATACATTAGTTGGACAGTAAGTTCTAAGCTCCTCAATATGCGTTGACATGTGATCAATTGCCGGATCATTTATATGTTATCACAGCCCAATCTTCTCTATGAACCAGGCTAGCAACAATCAAGGCTGTGTTAATCTCCTCTGCCAAGGCTTTGTGCAAGTTACCAACAAAGTAGCACTAGGGGGTCCTATAACTCCACTGTCAGTCTATAATAAGCCCAACTATGAGATAGTGATCAAAGTTTTCAAGGTACACAAGAACATCACTACATTATAAAGGATATATTTTTTCTCCTTTCTATGAGAGTAAGGTGGTTTTGACTAAATTTATCTGTTTATTTGTGTCATCAACTATACCTTGAAAGGATCCATCTGAAGGAAACCGGTGGCTAACATTTGGAACTCAGAAAATGAAACAGGTATCGGATATTGGTCAAAATCTCTCTCCACAGATTTAGCAGAAAGTGGATGTTTTCGCATGGGGAGGAGAGATCTTCAGTCCTGATAATGTACCTCGCCAATGGGAGTGGTCATTTTCTAGATGAGTTCTATCGGAAAGCATGTTACACTACGGAGATTCGGGTTGTTGATGACTGTTTCCTCAGGGAATTTATCTACACTCAATTTGTAAGAGAAAAAAAATGAAGCAATACAAACATCAGAGAATTTACCTGAAAACCCGTAGAAGGAAAACCCACGGTGCAAAGAGAGAGTTTCCAATAAATCAAAGAGATTACAATGAGTTTTCAGCACTCTGTTACAGATTCAATGCTCTAGAATCCGATCTCTTACCAAGGAGGAAGAGATTGGTTTTTATAACTGAGGGATAGCAAGTTGAATCGTGGCCTTCGAGGTTTCCCGCCTTTGGATCTACCAATGATCGTAACTGTGTAACGCCCCAGCCGTAATTGGTTTAAATGACGCGTGATTGTCGGGGTCGTGCTACCAAATGAGAATGAAGGTCTAAATCCGCACTTACAGCCCCACGTGTCTAGTGGTTGCAACCGTTCTGATTGCCAGGTCTCGCAATCCTGCAGGAGGTCATAATTTTGACCACTACAATGATCATAACAGACTAGTTGATCCTCAAAAGTTAGATATCATTCAAGATAATCCCAATTGCTACAAAGCACCTGAACTTCACTCTGTAACAGATCAAGGAAAGAACATATATTTTGGGGCCCCAGGGAAACGTACTAATTGATGCAACATGTTCTTGATAAATGAACATGAACATCAGTGCTATGTAATAAATAAAAAGTTTTCAGCCAACAGAAAATTGATGTCAATTAATGTTGAAATACACCTATAAATTCTGGCTCAGTGGAGCAACGGAATTTTCTTTCCAAGTAGTAACTTGCTAATTGGTCCTAGCTGAGGAAAAGCCATCCAGATTGATGCTTATGTTTCAAAGTGTTATATCAGAAATAGGATCTAAGAAATATCTAGAGAAACATGAGTAGTGCTGTAAATATACTTGGAGTCTCTTAGGCAAATTAAGAAAATACAGCATGTCTATTGGATGACCCAGATTGGTTAACCATCTTAGTCAAAAGCATCAAAAATTTAATGAATTTGCAAGCCTACTGAGAGGGAAGTCAATAAGATGGATGGTAACCACGTGAAAACTAACAACTTGGGTATACTTACTGCACATATTAGCTAAGTACCTGAGCTAGAGATGATAAGGAACTCTCCTATAATTTTTAGGATGCCAGTGACTTCAATTCCATTGTATCATTTTTCTAGCCTATAATAAGCATTCTTGTGTGTTGTATGTGGTCTGAAGACTTTTGAGAGACAAAATAACCAGAATTAATTACCATAATACCAAAGTGATGGGAGAAACAGTATTTAACCAAGTCCAACATAGTTTTTTTTTTTTGCACTTGAGAGTCGAAAAACGTATCAAAGAAAGTGAAATTTTCTTCAAATACGTGTGTGCTATTTGTCTGTATAACTGGCCATAACTACGATTCCAACTGCTAGTTATCAAAATACATTTATGTTTAAGCTACCATTTCAATTAATGCTTCAGCTTCCACTTCTAGAAGTACATCTAGTGCTCCTCTAATGTAAGATAGATTTCAGTTTTCATGCATTTCTTTACGTGTCTTAATAGCATCTGCAAGTGATAATGTAAAACCCATAATATAGATGCAAGCACAAAGAATGTCCATCTTTCCCTCTAAATCCTAGAGTATTAAGTTTTAATTAATGCATTGTGCACTTGAGTCCCTACATAGCATGGATACTCCTATCATAAAGTCGTGTTGTGTTGAACATGCGTATCATGCGTATTTTCAAGAACTTTTGCCGCGTGTTGGCATGTTGTGTCCCTGTTGGTATGGTCGTGTCTATGCAACATAGCTTGGTCATATCTGGTAGTATTTACTTCTGATTCCCTAGCAAATATTTCCGTTTAACGTTGGATTGGAGTTTGTCAACATAAAGAAAGCTCATCTGATACACATATAATGATTGTGTGCCTAATTTGTTTGATTTGAACTCTATTTTGCTTCAGGTTTCTATGGGGAGTGGATATTATGTTTTGGTTTAGACACAATTTCTACATTTTCTGGGTAGATGACCTTTTTATTATGTCTTTGGAGATGTAATCTAGTCATTACAATATCATCTTTTTGGGAGCGATGAAGTAGGCCAGTGCTTTTGAGTTTGAGGCCCCAATCTTTTCTCTCAAAAAAGAAAAAAAAAATAGTCTCTAATTAAATACGAATATGAAGAATACATCCAACTACCTATGTGAGAGAGACTTCTAACTATAAAATTAGGACAACTTTAAGGATACAAAATGGTGGTGTGGAGATGAACTCCTAACATAAGATGCCAAATTTCGATTTCAATTTAACGGGTAGCAACCTATAATGGTGGTTCCATATAGCATGCTTTCCGAGATTTTGCCTTCCCAAGAAACCAAAACTAAGCTACAAAATAAGAAAGGCATAGGGTTCAAACTCGACTCTCAACATTTGGCTGGTGTTATTCCCTTTCAAATAAATAAATAAACAAATACAAGAAAGACTACATATGAGTAGATAAGTAAGAATATGCAGTAAATCTATGTGGTTGCAGAGAATCAAAGATGGAGAAAGACGGCATGAATGATGGTAGAGTACGAGACACCAATCGAACATCGAATTTATGTTCAAGACATTTCAAAGAGATACTCCACTGCGAATCCACAATCAAAGGATAATTCAAATATAAGACATCACTTAGTTTATTACTTACTTTAGAGAACAAGACACGATCAACAAATTCTAAAAGTATCATAAGCAATGAACTTTTATCAAAGCCATAAACTTTTCTCAATAATCAAAGCCATAAACTTACAGAAAAATAATTCAAGGGCTACAAGAAGGCCGGAGGAGATGGGGGCTTTTACAAAAAACAAGACGACTTGAAAGCTTCAATCTGCGACTGGCACTTCAAGTGTTCTCCTTTGTTCTCCTCCAAACATTTCTTCAGAGATTCAACATCACAAGGAGACAATTTCTTGGTGCTCATTTCATTGCTCCCTTCCATTATCACAAGCAACACTAACAGCTAAATAATTTTGATTCCAAATATCAGCACAGAAATCAGAAGAGTTTTCTTTGATGCCCTAATTAATTCTCTACAACAAAAAAGATTTGATTTTTAGGTGATTCAAACAGAATTAAATCTAATAATAAACATTAAATTAAAAAATGGAAAGAGTCGTTTGGGACTTACTTATTGCTGCCGGAGAATGGAAGTCGCCGGCGAAGCGGTGGCGCGCTGCAAATCGCATAAAAGTTTCTGGGCAAAAGGCTTAAACCCGGATGAGTTCGGGTAGGCCCACTCTGTATGAACCCGGCCCAGAACTTTATATATTAAGGCCTGACCCGTTTGAGAATCCGACCCGTAGACGGACCCGACCCACAACCCGACCTAAACCCTAACACCCCACGGCCTCCTCGCACCCCCCCCTCCCCCCTCCCTCCCTCTCTGTGTGGGATTGATTCTCTCTGAAGCCCTAACTGCAATTGCAAGCTTTTTTCGAGTTCAAGGTACGATTTTGGTACACTATGATTCTCTTTTTATGGAGTTTAATTTGAGAAAGAGCATCAATTTCATATGCCCGCAACTTCAACATACAAATTTTTTTATACGAGGTATGCTAATTCTTCATGTTTAAAATCAGAAAATTTCTTTTTTGGGGATTTTTGTTTTCTTTAAGGAAACTTTTTAGGATTGAATTCTTGAACCATGCTTCGAACTTGCTTCTAAATTTATAACCAATGAATAGTTGGGCATTGTGAGGGGGCAAAGAAATATTGCAAGACAATTTCTTCTTCATAATCAGATAACCCATTGGTTAGTTGAATTTTTTAAAATACCAGGCATGAACGAAGGCATATTGCAATTGATACTTAAAATCAGCAGAAAATAGACGAAATATTGTTCAGCTCTAAGTATAGTGCAATGGGCATCTTGTCAATAAAGAAATAAACGCAGACAATGTGAGCATGTGGCTTAATTATGTTCAATTACCATGCCGTGTCCCTTGCTCATTGCGAGCTTCTACTTAAGTATTTAATTTTGTCAGAATAGCCACAGAAAGCTTCTTCATATTTGGAATTCCTTTCATTATTTAATACGAATAAATTGAAGTATTAAGTTTAAGATCCTTTATATGCCATGCTTCTAAATGTGAAAGCTTCAAATTCAGACAAAAATAAAAAGTGTAGTACTTTAATTCAGATTAACGAATCCTGCAGCGTTAGTAACACCAATGTATTCAGTATTACGTAAAATCTCGATCATACACCTGGTTGCCCTAGCCTCCTAGGCCTTCAAGAATAGTAGGTGGTACTCAGTTTGGACGATAACTCTTGAGTAAGATATTAACATTACGAGATAAATCATTATATCCGTTGATTGAAGAAGTGTCCTGATCGTATTTCATGCTTCTGACCCAATTCTTGTTTTCCTCCTTTTTTTCAGAGTCAAAATGCTATCCCTCATGCGGAGCTGCACAAAAAATAATAACAGTGACTATAGTATCTTATATCCAATAGTAGATAAATTATACTCTAAAAATCAATAAGTCAAATTTAAGTTTTATCATTTATGTATACATCTGCTAAGATTGTCTAGCTAGAGTGAAAGCTTGACAAGGGTTAGACTCAGTCGTCAAACTCTACATTTTGATAGTCCAAAATATTAGCACTGAAATCAAAGACGCGAGAGAGAGAGAGAGAGAGAGAGAGAGAGAGAGAGAGAGAGAGAGAGAGAGAGAGAGAGAGAGTTAACACTTGGATGAAGACTCAAATAATGCTTTTTTTGTAATCTTTTTCTTTTCTTTCTTTTTTACATTTTCTTACAAAAGCAAGAGGATAGCGAATATTTATCATTTCATCAAAACAAATCATATTGTGAAGTCATTAGCTTATGTTTCAAGTAATTCTTCCTTGCTGCATTCCTCTAGGTGTTATTTTATCTCTTTTGTTTTGCCTATTGCTTCAGGTTTAATTGTTACCATGCAGTGTAGTTATAATGAAATTCTTGAGCATACATGTTTCATTTTCCTCCTTGAAATGTGATGAAACGAGTCTGCACTTTTCTTCCCGTTGTTTCTCATTTTCTACTTTCAGTATTTTAATTACATTCAAGTAATTATGAGATTCTCTACTGTTGTTTTCTCCACACCGTTTATGATTCCCTCTTCATTGACGTCCAATGAATCGAGTATGTTATCTTCTATAAATTGTATCTTATTGTCTACTCTTTAGTTATTTCTCATTGAGATTGTAAAATTTATATATTATAAGATCTTCCATTAAGGAGAAAATTTTGAAATTGAACCTGTTGAGCATAAGACATACTCACATTAATTTAATTTAAGTTTAAATGCTGTGATTGTTTCTTTTAAAGTGGCACATGCAACTTTTCACCTTAATCACCTTTATACATATGAAACAATTGTAAAGAAATACCATATGGTTTTCTAAGAACTTATTTTCCAATCAAATACCAAGTATCAAGTTTTTTGACAACGAAAAGTATTGGCCTTTTTATATTCTACTAATCAATAAAAATAAGGGTATAGATAATGAAACAAAATCAATATCCTCCAACATCCCAAAAAAGCATCACATTCACACAATTAAACTGATTTTCGATTTACAATGGTAGAAGTTGAATAAATGAAATTGCTACATAAACAAACATCAGAATAAATATATACTTAACACAACTGTATACATTTGTCATATCATACATGGGAAAAGCATTTCTATACGATTATTTTTTTCAGATATATATCCCTTGAAATCTTTTAAATGTGACACCTCCTTAAATGTTTCTTGAAACACCCTCTTCAAACCCACCTCTTGGTATGTTAGCCCTTGAATATGACACTCAAGACTTTGTTGCCTTTAACCTATTTAAGAACAGAAGTAACCCCCTCATTCTAAATGATTATTTTCTTTTTTAATTTGAAAAGTGGAATAAGGACAAATAGGCGTAATGAATATTCTCCGTCAAATTTAACAGTATATTTCCTGTATATATGGCGGTTTTTGAAATAATTTAAGGTTTTGTAGAAGAATATATAAAAAAATAGAGAGGATGTTTAGCCAGGAAGAATATAAGGAGGGCATATCTGAAAAACTCTTGTACCAGAGGCCACTATATCAGATGCCTCTTTTCTGATGGAAGTATTTCTCACTCTTCAAAAAGGCATGAGGAGCTACCATTTACCATAATTGGGCCCAGCCAATTATCTGAAGACCCAATCTGGATTTGATCCAAATTTTTGGTTTGGATTCAATCACGACCAACCTATATGTAGAGTAGCAAAGGTTTATGTTTTTTCTTCCGAAAAAACTAACTTCTTGGGTTTCTGTGTTCTCCTGATTTTCCAGAAATTTTGATTTGAATCAAATCAGAAGCTGATGGGTGTGGAATCAAATGCTAAAACAATCCCGAAGATCGTGAAATTGAACACGGCATTTAAACTAGTAAGAAAAACCTAACCTTGTTTAATTATTTGGTAGCTAAAAGATCCCATATATCTCTATTTTTACGCAATCGAATTCTCAGCTTCACTGTGACAATTGTATTTTTAACCTTCTCTACACTTGTTCATTTATTTTGCCTAATTCTTTCTGAATTAAGTATAACGGTTGTTGTCACATTGTCTGAAAACTAAGTTTAATTTAAGAAACAACGCTTTTTTCCTGTCTAAAGGGCAAATATCAGCCTGATGTTATTGTCATGTCTGACTCCAGAGATTTCTGTCTTTAGATCTGTAGCATATGTAAACTATTTGAGGGCAAAGATCAGCCTAATGTTATTGTCATGTCTGAGTCCAGAGATTTCTGTAACTGGAATTTGCTGGTTCTAATTATGCAATTTAGTGAACAGAAGTTTTATTAAGCTTTTTGTAGAGTTATATGACTATTTTGTTGTATTGTAGAGTAGCAATGTAAACTAATTTGTGGTTTATTCAGGACGTGAACAATGGAGTTAAATCAATCTAGGTTCTGTCAGGGAAAGTAATGTATCAAGTTTTGACCATCCACCAACGGGGTTCAAATAAAAGCTATAGCATACATGTGTGAATTTGTTCCTAGCGAAAACCCTTAGGTAACTTACCTTTCCCAAGATCGCATCGTCGGCCTTCCCATGTATGAACCACCCCATTCCTTGTGACCCCACGCCCTAAAATGCATGCATATAAACAATCATAGGGTTTGCAGATCCCTTACTGATGCATCAACGGATCCAATTTCTTCTAATTGGGAAATTGTTGATTTTGTAATCATTCAATGAATGTGTCAGGTATCTGTGCTAAGCTTGTATTGTTGTACAGATGTCGATGCATAAGCTTCAACTCATTGCTTAATAGTTATTAATCTATTATAACTCACATTTTATGCTGAAACCTACTCTTGCTCATCCAGTCCTTCAACTCTTCCCATTATCTAAGAACTTGGACATGATGTTAGATACTGCTTATTATGTTAAGCAGATTTGAAACACACATCTTCTTGTATTTTCTGACCTTTTCTTGTTGCAGACTAACTATAAGAAAATCTTGTTTTTATGAAATATTATATATTTACAGGCGGAATCATGGGTGAAGAATATGAGTGGCTCAACTACAGAAGAACCGAAACCAATTGAGCTGGTTGGTCGACCTCCAAGGTTGTTTTCATTTTAATCTCGTATCTGCAAATTTATGCTTATACCATATGTTCTTGAGGAACATGAAATCCGTTTATGATTGTGAAGGTTGGGTCTAGGAGCCAGAGAGATGCCAAATTCAAAAGCAACAGCTTCTCCTGTCGAAAGAAAATTGCTGGGTAAGTTGAATGCTGGCAAGAAGAAACTGCCGTCCAAAGTTTCCAAAAAAGATAGTCCTGCTGAAGAAAGCGCGAGTAGTGGAGATGATGATGATGAACCTGAGAGCAGAACAAACGCTGTCGCCAAAAAGAGAGCACCACCCCTGCTCACAATCCCGCAGTCAAAGAAACAAAAATGACTCACGCAACACCTAGTTTTAATTCTGAATTTTTATGTTATGTTAGACTGACTTGAGCAATCCAAGTATCCAGAATATACGAGTTTCATCAACTATATAATTACTAATTGTATGATTGCTTCTCTGTGTAAATTCATTATTATATAAAGCTTGTACCTGGCATCAATTGATCTTAACATTTTGCTTTTAACGTGCTGTATTCATCTGTGATTTGCGATATCTACCTTGGTTGTCTTTGTGAAGATTTCACATCAATAATGAATGCCCAAAATGATGGCTGCAAGTCTCGCAATAGAGGATAATTATAGATGGCTGCAGTTTTGTGTTACATGATACATCTTAGAAAAGTTTTGCAGCAGTTGGAAGAATTTACAGAGATTATTTTATAAACTGACCATTAAGCCACAACATCGAGAGCAACTTGTTTGAGGTACAAAAAATATTCTGCACAATGTTATCACGTAAGTTTCCAGCTAAATTCAGCCTCATATTAGTTTGCACAATGATCAGAAGAAGGAAAAAAGAAAAGAAAAAGTAAAAGAAAAAACAACAAACTACTGCACTCTTCAGTATCTCATGTATCAATACAACAAGGGGAAAGAAGAAGAAGAAAAAGGAGGAGAAATCAATCTTATTTCTCTTTACTACAAGGGGAACAAACAGTTCCACTGGGTATGGATCTGGGGTGATCTTTATCTGTATTTACTCAGCTCACACAGTTGCTGCAAACCTGCAACCACTCCTTATTTCAACGAAAGACTTTGAAGCATTCATTTGAAGAACAGCGAGCGAGAGCTCAATCCCACAGCTCGAGTATAGTTTCTTCCATTATATACTCGAGAATCTCTTGTCCAATCTCGAAAACAGCACCTTCGGTTTCAAGCATAACATTCATCCAAGTTCTCTCTTCCAAGTCTTTCCTCACTACCCGATCCAATGTGTATGGGGACACTGTCTGGAGATATTGATCAACTCCTTTGCACACTTCATGCACGAAGTTCTCTCCTCTTGGAGTAGGCTGGATGTTGGGTTTGATGGAGGACAACCAAGGGCTGCAGCTCAGATATCTGTCCTGATCTCCACAAGGACTTCGTTAACACAATCAAAGAGAAGCTTTGGGTCATCAATCAGTTGGCCATAAAAGATTTCTACTTCATCAAACACAAAAGGGTCCAGCAACTGATCTGACAATTGCCATCTCTCCGAAAGTTTATTTAGGTTTAAGCTGGAGGCTTGCAACACAGTTCTTACATACTTTAACTTCATTTTGTTGTCCTCTGTGCATGTTCTTAGATTAGCTTCAGAGACTGTTGATGTTAGAACTAGTTGAGAATCACCATGTTCTTCGAAACTAAGCTGCCGAGGTTCTGCAGTCAACTCAGCTGTAAAAAATTCGTACATATCATTACGAAAATGATTCTCATGTAAGAATAATTTAAAAAATTAAACACAAAGGATTCCTACCATTATTAGTTTTGGTTCTTTCAGGGTTGTTGATGTCTTCGGAAAAGAACGGTTCAAGAACAGATACTGGACTAGGACGGTCTAGGTTCTCCACTGTGCTTTCAGGCGCTTCAAGCTTTTGTACGAGTATAGAGTTAGGTGAGACGGAAACAGAGGGTGTCAGTGGCAATGCCTCTTCAGATGGCCCCTAGATAAAATTAGAATGGTTTATTTGAACTTTAGTGAGCAAGAAAAGTGAAAAAGAAAAATATAAGCAATTGAGAGGTTATTCTTTAGCCTAATTACCGAATCTGAAATCATAGGGGACCCTTCTTCATTGCACCTTTCACTACTGCAACCGAGTTCATCTGTATTGAATTCCACAGGTATGTCTAGACTTTCACACACTTCAATTCTAGTGCTTCCTGAAAAGGATAGTAGAAACTTTTAAGTCATTATAAGTCCAGACCACATACAATAAATTTTGGAAAATTTCGGTTAAAAGATGTACCTTCTTGGATCAAGACTTCTTCAATGTGCAATTGGGCTTCAGGGATTGTTGGGCTTGAGTTTATTGGTTGAGGTTCATTGTCTTGATTGCTATCACTGCATGGTGAACACTCAGCATTCAGAGTTGATGAGCCATTGTAGGTCGGATCATCATCTTCAATCTTCCGTGGCATGGAAGACCTCATCTGAACTGGCGAATCACCTTGCTTGTCTCTTCCGGGGCTGAATCTAGGAGATGATGAGTTGTATCCCGGTAGGGATAGTATTCTGCCCAATGATTTTGAGGTCTGCCTTGGAGATAAAACTCCATTTTGACCATCAGAACTTAACATCTCAGAGAGACGTTTCTTAGCCTCCTCATAGAAGACAGATTCTCTAAATGACGTTTGACCAACTGTTGGCTTGTCTACCTTCTTCTGAAACTGGTGTTGTTTAAATTTGCTATCATTGTCTCCTCTCTTGAGCAATGCTGAAAGTTTTGAAGTTTGATGGGTACTGCTTGAAGTTTTACTGTTCTTATCTGAGTTCTGGAACCCATATGGAATTTTATGTAGAACACCATCCATGGCGATCAAATCCCGCTCCTTTTTGCTATCACCCACTATGTTCCTCAACCTCCTTTTGATTTCTTTGAGAGAAAAATGGGATGAAACTCTTTCAGTGTCTTCATGATTTTGCAAATTATGAAGTGATTTAGGTGAAGAGATTGGACTAATTATGTTTGAATACTGTTCATATCTCGCTGGACTTGGCTTCAAAACAACTATTCTCTTTAAAGCCTGAGAATTGCTCTCATTTGAAGCATTCGTCCCATCTAATTTATCCTTTTTCCTGAAAAAATGACGTTTAGTTTGATTGTGAGGCGGCTTACAACTAATCGACTCCTCAGGCTTGATTTCCTGTAAGATTTCACCAGTCTCTGCATTCTGAAGGTCTAGAATGTACTTGAGGAGAAGTGAATTTGGATTCTGGAGTAGCTTTAGATATACATCCTTGTTTGCGTTCAGCGTCTCTAGTGCATCCATGAAATCTTTTGGTTGTACAACCCCGTGACTGGTGACTTGCTTTGAATCAACAGAATTCTGGGTCATGAGAGCCTCTGCTACATCCCTGAGAGCCTTCTGAAGCATATAACGCTTCTGAGTAAGCTCGGCATCAGGCTCACCGAGACAATCACTCTTCCTATCTCCATTATTTCCAACGTTCTTTTCTTGACATTCATGGTTCTCTCTGCAGAACTCCACCATCAATTCTGCCAGGTTTACGTCAAAAGAGGAGCCTTCAGATGGATCTGACCAACTACACTGGGAAGCTCCCGAGCCATCGACATCATGATTCGATCCTAATTTATAATTTTGATTTTGTTTTCTCTTGTCATTTTTCTCGAGATCAACCCCAAAACCGAAATCAGCTCTTAGTTGTTCAACTCTAGAACAAGGAATCTTCTTTGAGGCACGAGCTCCGGACATCTCTTCTGCCATCAGTGCCTTGATACTAGCCTTACCCACGTCATCCCTTAGCACTCTCTGTGAGTCAGTAACCTAAAAATTAGGTGATTTAAGGAGTCAATAACTTGAAATGCATATACAAAATATGTAAAGCCATATAATATTATAAAGAAGTGAATTGGGTTGACAATAATTGAAAGCATGTATACATAGAAGGATGGAGTAGAGAGGTATACACAGAGAAAAACTAGAAAAGGACAAATAGAAATTTATACATCCATTGGTGAACTAATAAAACACAACAAGCATCAAGAAGCACTGATGATGGGAGCAACCCAGTTTCTTCAGGGGGAATAAGAGGGCAAGTCCTAAAAGAAGCATTCGGACTCTGCATGAAGACTGAAATGGCTATCAATAAAAAATTTTCAACAAGGGGCAGACAGCAAGAAAGTTTGGATTAAATTTGACTCTTAGAGGTTTATTTGATACGGTTATGTTAATGATACAAAAAACTCTTACTGTTCTAACTATAGATTTAAAGCTTGCATTATGAAAGCTACTGTTACGTGCAGTAAGTAGAGAAGCATCTCGCTTGGAAAGATGATCAAATTTGGAGGCAAAAAAATATTACATGGCAGAATGGCAGATTACAGAAAATTTGGTTCCACTGCTGGGACAAGGAATAGAATTGGAAAGACGATGAATCTATAAACATGCAGTTATTTCATAGTTAAGGTTGTACTTACATTGATATCCTCATGCTTTTCCTCCAAATTGCTCAGCACGTCGAATTTGTTCTTTGAAAATAGAGATCCTGCACAAGCCAATAAAATATCCAGGGCTTAGCACCAAGGGAAAAGATTAAAAGGAACAGTACCTAATGTACATTTGTGTGTGCGCGTTTATACATGTGTGCTTGCACAAATGTACAAGCGTGTGTGTACGCATGCATTTCCATTTTAATCTAGTCTGAGGAGATGAAGAAATTAATAATTAGGAGTTAATGGTTCTCAAAAGAATCGAGTACAAATGAAGGCTAGATGTCCTCAATATATCATTGCTAATCTAGAATCTTTCTGGTTCATCAGCTATATTCTTATTGAAAAACATCAAGTTTGTGACATTGTTCACCAAAATGTAGCTGTGCATTCTGAGACCTGCATTTAAATAAAATAATAATAATATTTTTCCTCAAAAAAATAATAATAATATATAGCACTAAAAAGCCAATGTGCTTTTATTTATATTTCCCTATTAAAAGAATACATATTGAGGACTTTGATGTTTAGGGATCCTAAATAACAAACACAAACAGTTCCTATAAAATGAATACTGATTTCTGATTTAAATAGTAAATTGACCCCCATATTTGATGATTAGATGAAAAAAGGACATGTTCTGTTATCAATCTGGTCTAGAATACCTTCTCCCACAATTCAGTTTGTTTTTCTGAGTAAAAATCACATTTCTGTTTGTTACATTTAAAATTTTATACCTTAATACAACCTCAAATTTATTTTGTGATTACAAACTACTCCCATAGAAGGAGCATTGACTACTATAAGCTTAATTCTGTGTATAATTATTCCATGGGTCACATCACATGTTTCCTCCACCATATTTTTAGTTGAGTCAGTGAAACACTACAAACAGTTTTATGTGCCTGTTTCGAATGCTCCCAGAAAAAGTGCCGTTTTTTTTTGGATTATTTCTAGGTTCTGTTTATGCCACTTTCCACTGACCTAGATATATATTAGCACTGCAGCACATGCAATCTAGTAATATAACTAAAATCAAATATGTAGAGTTTATAAATAAAGTTTGAAAAATTACACTACAAAGTTCATGCAAAGCATCTGATTGCCATCCAAGCGTTGTATTGAGCATTCCATCGAGGGGTGAAAAAAAAAAGAACAAAAGAAAACAGAAGCAAATTTATTAGCAGTTATCATGTCTAAAGAATTATCTTTAAAATAAAAAAGAAAGAAAGTCATGTCAATAAAGAGTAATTCACTCATTAGTTTATGCTAAGAATACATATATTTTGAAGATGAAATAAAATCCTTCCCAGAAATTATTTACCCAAATAACTAGCTAAAATCAATCATATCTTCTTGTTTTTTTTTTGAAACAAGAAAAAAATCAGTACATAAAGTATCAGATATAGACCCTTACCTCCATGTCTACCACTGCCATATTTTCTATCAGGGAGTAACTTTTGAGTAAACCGGCTTGGCGAAAATCAAACATGCTAATCAAACCTGACATGCATCCTGCATTGTCCTTCTTTGGCCGTTTACGAGATTTCTTTGCCATAATATTAGAACTGATGTCTAGTTTTTGCCTTAAGCCTCTCCAGATATAAAAAGAAACCGGGATTCACCAATCCAAATTGGACCTGAAGTAGATTACACAATGAGAATGAACATAAGAAATTACTCAAACTTAAGAGAGAGGCCCATTGTAAAATTAGAATCAAAGGAGAGAAAAAAAATAATGTGAATAGATTGCATGACTGACACATAGACCTGAAGTAGATTACATAATGAGAATGAACATAAGAAATTACTCAAACTTAAGAGAGAGGCCAATTGTAAAATTAGAATCAAAGGAGAGAAAAAAAATAATGTGAATAGATTGCATGACTGACACATCATAGGAAAAGAAAGTTTAGATACAGATTGCTAAAACAAATACTGGATTATATTTTCCTAAATGCTTACCTAAATGTTTAGATGAAAGAGAGTAATACCAATTGCATAATAGGAAGAACAAGAAAAGAAAAACAAATACCTGAAACTTAGAACCACACTCCAAATATGCAGAAAAGAAATCCCCTGATTACAGATAAACACCAAAATTTCAAGACCTTCTCATTTCTGACAGTTAAAAATAAAAGGAATCTGAGCTGCCCCCTTTGTTCTCTTGATGAAGAAAGAAAGGAATCAAAACTTATCTTCCACTGTACGCATTCTCCAACTTTACTCTCCCTTCTCTCTGTTCAACTTCAAGCCTCCAACACTACTGAATCTTTACGAAAAAAGAAGAGAAAAAATTCTGACGAAAGCTCAAAACAGGCTGTAATCCTCTTCAATTTTGATTTTGATCAACTTCAAGCTATTTACAAAGAGAAAAAAAATCTTTTTCAGCAGTAGCTATTTACAAAGAGAAAAAAAATCTTTTTCAGCAGAGAAACTCAGAAAAGATCGACTTTGCAGCCTAGTTCCAATCCGATCTTTCACCAGACCCATCTCAGCAAAGAGGCATAAGACTTTACGGAACCCATCTTCAACTGCATGCAGCCGCCATTGAAGAAGGGGGAGGGAGGGGCACTCAGGGAAGAAACCAGGAAAGCTTAGAGGAGAGAAATTGTTGGCGGAAACCCATGAAAGAAGTCCTCTTTGGGTTCGCAAATACCCATATATGGCCTCTGAATCGATGGGAAAGTAGTGGGTATTTTCTCTCTGTCTCTCTCTTTTTTCTTCCACTCTATTGCTTTATTTTCCTTTTTTCCCCCTTTCTCTCTCTCTGTTGACAGATTGTAATAATAGCTTTCGGTGTTATTTGTGGAATAATTTTCTAGAGTTGGAATTGGGTTTTCTCTTTGTTCACTGCTTCCTTTTTTTTTTTTATTATTTTTTTCAGAGTAATTAAAGAGGATGGAGGGAGGAAGAGGAAAGGGATAAATGAATGGCTTTTCTGGCCTTTTTTTCTTTTGGGGAGAAATTAAGTCTTACAGTTTTCTATTACTAAAATGCCCCAGTACATTGTCGATTTGTTCCCAAAATAACCTTCTCTTTTTTGAGTTATTTATTTAAGGAGCAATTGTTACGGTCTCTACTCAAACAGTAATTGGGGAAAAAAAAATTTAGCTTCATTATTTTGTTCGCTTAATCACCTCTTTAAAGTAAAGATGTGCACCCATGATCTAGTATTGAAGCGCTCATCAATAACAAAAGATGAAAATACCTCTAAGTAATCACTTCAAAAAAACAGACCGCTTCGAAAATGTCTTATTTCTGAGAACTGTGATCATAATTGCAGTCCTCATAAAATGATCATAGTATAGAGACTGCGACATCGCAGTGCTCACAAAAATGCTTTATTTTTTAAGACTGCGATTATGATTGCAGTCCTCACAAAATGATCGCAACTCTATGATCGCAGTTCTCATAAAATGCACTATTTATGAGGACTGCGATCATGATTACAGTCCTCATAAAATGTCATGTTTTTGAATCTTTATATGATTGCGATCATAATCGTAGTCCTCAGTCCTTTTTATTAGGACTACGATCATGATCGCAGTATTCACAAAAATAACCTATATTTGAGTCTTTATAAGGACTACGATCACCGTGATCATGATCGCAGTCATGACAAAATGTCATATTTTTGAGTTTTTTTTGAGGATTGTGACGATGATCGCAACCCTTACAAAATACCACATTTCTGAGTGAGTCCTCACAGAGGACTGCGATTATGAGTCGCAATCCTCATATCAGCATCGGCATCATCAGCAGACCCCCTGGTGCACTTACATCGAATAATGAGTGCGGTTATTTAAATCTAAAAAAAAAGTGATAAGTAGACCCAATGATTATTAGACTCAATAAATTAGTAAATAGACCTCCTCCAAATTATCCTAAATATTCTTATATTTTACATACGCAATTTAAGTATAAAAACCCAATTATATCCCACAATCTGAAATTAATTTCAGCTTTTTCTCTCTGTTTTCCCATCTCAAACCTCTCCCTCTCCCTCCCCCTCTCCCCTCACAATTTACCATCACTGAAAATTTTGAACTTAATAGTAGGGGTGAGCAGAATTCGGTTATAACCGAAATAACCGACCAAAACCGAAACCCGAACCCGAACCGAACCGAACCGAGTAGCCCTAGTTCGGTTCGGTTTCGATTTTGGTTTCAAAAACCGAACTCGACCGAACCGAACCGAATCTCTTACCCTATATATCACCCTACCCAAATTCAATTTAGTGAATCATATAGTTCATAAAAAAAACTGGTGAAAACTTATCTCATTACTTCTAGCAATACCATTTTTTTTATGTTGAATATGTGAAAGTTATGTTAAGTATACCATGACAATTAAGAATAATATTTATATTAATATAGTTCTTTTTTTTAATTCTTCCCATTAAAAGTTAGTAATAATTATGCGAGTTTGATATAAAAGCCTAAATATAGCGTAAAAGTTTTAGAATATGAAAATTTTAATTCACATTAAGGTTAGGGTTTTTTTATTATTTTTAATTTGGGTATTGAATATTTGAGATTAGAATATTAAAGGATGATAATATAATGGTGATTAAAAAATGTAAGAAATGATGAGAAAATATTGGCCTAACTGAAAAAACCGAAAAACCGAACCGAACTTAGTCGGTTCGGTTACTAAGTCTAATCGGTTCGGTTCGGTTTTGCAAAAATTAGCAAAAACCGAACCGAACCGACCGATGCTCACCCTACTTAATAGCCTATTAAGAAAAAGTCACCAATTACCAAAATAAGTGATCACCACTAGAGATTGTTGATTTATCAGGCAATACCCTATCCTTGTTCATCAAAGCTTTGTTGAATCTCACACCATTTACATTTTTTTCTACTATACCTATAAAGAGATCTCGTTTGACATTCTTTGCAGGCTTGCAAAATGATAACTTTGGCTTCAGTTTTTAATTTGTCTGAGACCTATATTGCAAGCTCTCTCCTTCTCTTCATCTTATTGGTGTTTAGGCTGCCTTGAATCATTTGATTACTTTTAAAACGAATATGGGCAACCTTAATTGTTTTGTAAAAGAATAAAGAAAAAATAAATATAAAACAACTTACTATTAATTTGCTTTCTGGATAGTGCCCTTTGATTTTTTTTTTTTTTTTTTTTTTCCTCCCTTGCAGGTATCATATCTTTTTTATCTTTTCGATTTTTGAATCTTTCGAATAATAATCTTCTAAGCAATTTGTCCCTGTCCTTCAAAAATTTTAGCACCATGTTGAAAATGCAATTAGGCAATTTTATACTAATTGTGCCCGTGACTCTTATAATATAGAGAATCTTTTAGTAGCTTTGGACAAAATTATTTTTCACTACACTAGCACATTTCCTATAATTTTCTATCGGTTGTAACATGCAGAGTTCTTATATGCATCTTCTCTTTTGTTTGTCATTTATTTAAACCATAAAAACTCACTTTTTCACCGTTATAATACTTTCAATTTATGTTTTTTGCTTGTCCATAACTGTTTAAAAATCAAGGTGAGTGATTTTTTTAAAAGGGGATGAGTCTAAAATTTTTAGGGTTTATGGGTTAAGTAATAGAGAGAGTTTTGAGGTTGAAAAATAAGTAAACTTATAGGGGTTGGGTATACTTACTAATTACATAAGTATACTAACTAATTGTTGTGATATATTTGTTATATTTGAAAAATTAATTCAATATTTTGAATTTTTTATTTGAGAGCAAGATTGTCTAAGAAAATTTTAACTTATTTTTTGAGGCTATTTATCACTTCTTTGGATTTAAATAACTGAACTCTCGAATAATCCTTAATGCTTTCCAGAGCTAAACACAAACAAAACTCATTGCGAGTACGAACAAAACGAGATCCGTAAAAAGATCGATCTCAAAAAAAATTCCTAAGGCTCTGCCCTCAACCTTGGGAGGGGACTCTCCACCCCACTTCCAACTCCCACGACGATCTGACCGTACAGGTTGACTCACGACTTACTCTTTGTCGGGTCAAGGTTAAGGGGAGGGCAACGTCAGAGACAATGAGAAAAGATAAAATAAGAAATGAAAATATATAAATAAGTGGTGATTGGGAGGAATCAGTTTATTCTGACGTAGATGAGGCGTAGACAATCAAATTATGACGTTAAGTTTTTTTTTAATTATGAAACAAAATAGGTACCTGTAACGAAATGATTCTTTATTTTATTACCATTTCTCATTAATGGGATTATTTCAATCAGAAAATGGTGTAAAAAGTTTAGCAGAAAATTTTCAGTTTCATGAATAAGCTATTTGAATAGGCAATGGGAGGAACACTTTATTGATCATAGTTTTCTCAAATAAATATCATAGAAAAATTGTCATAATTTTCTTAAAAAATAAATAAAAAGAGAGAAACTAGCATAATTATGTTCAATTTAACCAAACTGATGGAGGGCATTTTGGGAATAGAACCTAAATAAACATCAAAATTTGGGGAACGGATTTTGCCACCCACCCAATTGATGAGGGTGCCCATCAGATTAAGACACCCACCAAAGTGATCAAGACACCCATCAATTTTTTTAAAACGACCAATGTGCCCCTCTCCCTCCATCTTCCCCTCCCTGCTCTGCCAGCCTCCTCTCCCTGACTCCCCCTTCCCAAGCGACCCCCCCTCCCCGTGAGCGCTTACCCCCTCCTCCCCCTCTCTGATCTTTCTTCGGCTGATACAGGCCGCTATCCCTGTTCGGCAGGAGTCAGCCGAACATAGGTGCTCTGTTCAGCTGCCGTACATATCACTTGTTCGGTGGCCGAACAAATCACCTCTGTTCGGCCGACTCCAGCTAGACAGGAATATCTCTGTTCGGCCTGAGTCGACCAAACAGAGATCGAGGGAGGGGAGGGAGAGGGAAGGAGAGATTCGGGGGGAGGGAAGGGGCGGTGCTCGCGGGGAGTCAGGGCGGGCGGGGAGCAGAGGAGGGAGGGAGCGGGGGAGGAGGGGGGAAAGGAGAAGTCGCCGCCATTCGCCGGAAAAAAGAAAGAGAAGGAAGAAGAAGGAGAAGAGGCATTTTCGACATTTCCACTATGGTAACTTGTCAAAAAAATAATAGCACACTTGTAAATATTAGATGAATACCTTCATCATTTTCTAGGCACAGATATTGCCACCCAAAAAATGAGGAAGACACCCACCATATATTTACAATTGTGCCATTATTTTTTGTGAACACAATTACCCTATTGAAAAAGTCTAAAATGTCTTTATCTCTTCCTTCTTCTTTACGGGCCTCCCCTCCCCTCCCTCCGGTGAATGGTGGTGAGCCTCTCCAACCTCCTCTACCTCCACTCGCCTCCTGCCTCCCCTCCCACTGCTGTCCCCCCCCTCCCGAGATGCTGTCTGATCGACGTCCGGCCGAATAGCCACAGTAGGGAGAGGGGGTGGGGGAGGGGAGTGGGGATTGGGAGGTAGTCGGGGGGGGGGGGGGGGGGGGGGGGGGAAGAAGAAGGAGAACGGGGGGGGGGGGGGGGGGGAGAAGGAGAACAATTTGTCATTTTTGAATATTTTTGAAGTGCATTTATTAAAATGATGTGTGTCTTAATTCAAGGGGTGCTTCATCATATTTTGGGTGGGCAATTAGGTGTGAGTATCGGTCGGTTCGGTTCAGTTTTTGTTAATTTTTACAAGACCGAACCGAACCGATTAGACTTAGTAACCGAACCGAACCGAACCGACTCAGCTCGATTTTTTAGTTTTTTCGGTTAGGCCAATATATTGCCATCATTTCTTGTATTTTTTTAATCACCATTATATTATCATTCTTTAATATTCTAATCTCAAATATCCAATACTCAAATTAGAAATAAGAAAACGACCCTAACCGTAATGTGCATTGAAAATTTTCTAAAACTTTTACACTGTATTTGAGCTCTTATATCAAAACTCACATAATTATTACTAACTTTTAATGACAAGAATGAAAAAAAGAACTATATTGATATAAATATTATTCTCAATTGTGATAGTGTATTTAATATAGCTTTCACATGCTCAACATAAAAAAGATGATATTGCTAGAAATAATGAGATAAAGTTCCACCAATTTTTGTTATGAACTATATGATTCACTAAATTGAATTTGGTGGGGTGATATATAGGGTGAAAGATTCGGTTCGGTTCGGTTGGGTTCGGGTATTGGAACACAAAATCGAAACCCAACAGAACTAGAACGGTTCGATTTGAGTTCGAGTTTCGATTTTTGATCAATTATTTCAGCTATAACCAAACTCCGCTCGCCTTTGTGGGCAATAACCGTTCCCCCAGAAACTATGGGCTCTGGATAAAACGGGAAGAGTCAAAGTTTCGACAAGGAAATTTCCGTAAGGTATCAATTACCGATAACAACGGCCACCATCTGACAAAAGTGCTTTTCCTGTTAGGAACCGCTAGATGGCGGGTAATATCAGCTGAAACTTTTCAAACAGAGAACAGCCTCAAGGTGCAACCATATTTTGCCACGTAATGATGTATGAGTTTTCTGTTTCAAATGGATAGATGGCGCGTGTTCATTGGTTTTAAATCTGTTCTGTATTGGGCAGGGGACAACAGCTATCAGTGTCCGTGCGTGGGCTTGACCTGACAAGGGAGCACAAATAATTCAATTCTGTATTTCTGTAATAAAAAACAAAACAGCCGTGATTTTTTGCAGAAGACATATTAAAATAATAATAAGGACTCTGGATAATTACAAAGTTTGATCAGTTTTATTTTAATTTTTTATTTCTTATGAGCAGTGAACACGTGAAAAGTAAAAAAAACCTCTCTATCAGAGACCAAACTTTTTGACGGGTCAAAAGATATATTTTGTACCAAAATGCATTAAAATGCATGTAACTTGAGAAACTCGAGTAACGGTGACTCGTGGAAACTTGTGACTGTTTGAATTGTGGTAAGGAGCTGTTTGTTTCGCGTAAATGACTATAAAAAATTGTAATTCGTAAATGATTTATAACCAATTATAACTACTGTGTTTGTTTGGATCGTAATTCATAAAAGACTTACGTAACTCAATTATCACTCACTTGCAATCCAATTATCACTTATTTACAACTCACTTAGTGTTAATTTTATAGTCATGCAAATTTATATTATTTTTATATTAATATTATTTTTTTTAATATTTAACATTTTTAATATTTATTTGCAATATTTAAAATTTAAAATCACCATTTTGCAGTCAACTTTTCCACTCACGACTTACACATTACGATAACTAAACACCGTAAAATACGATACATTTTCTCACTTATAACTTTATATCACCAACCAAATACCGTAAAACTTACATGCGTGTAACTCATTTACAACCATAAAAGAGTTCACCAATTACAACTTATGAATTATGGTCAATCACGACAACCAAACAGACCTCAAGTCGAATTCCTCATTTATCATTCAGGGTTGTTCAGAAAACCTTTCCATCTCAACTGCATGAATTACTGGACTTGAATTCTCGCTTTTGCTCTCTAAAACTTTTCTTAATTATAATTATTCTCTAACATTAAGTGATTGTGATTCATTAATAACGATAATCATTACCTCTCGTGTGTCTCACTTGATTCTAATTTTTACCTAAAAACATTGTCACTGTTCATAAAAGTAATAGACAATTACGATTGAAAAATTGAACTTCCACTTTCTAATAAAAGAATTGAAATTAGATTCTTGAACGTAAAGTTTCTCTTAGAATTCATTTTGAACCCTGTAGATGATGATGAGCCATTCTTCAAAATTAGGAATCATGGACCCATTGGCCCCTCCTCTCAGTGCACAACAAACCTATCTACTTTATGGCTTAAATCATAGTTAATTTAATTAAGATAAAATTTGCTTTTTCTCTGTGGATGACAAGATTGCTTCATGAAGGAGGACACCAAATTTTCTAACCTACCTTCATTGACCCTACAATTAGGTTGATCAACCCAGAAAGTTAAGTTGGCTATTGCTTTTAAAAAACAATACAAGAAAAAAGAGAGAGAGAGATGAGAAAGGCTGATGCTTGTTGTCTTCTAGTGCCTTAGATGCATTTGATTAAGGCAAATATGTCCATTTAGAATATCACACTCAACTAATTGAATGACAGATCCTCAGCTAATCTTTATCTAAATAAATAATAAGTAAAAGAAAAGTCGCAGCAAGTTTGGCTCCTTAGATGCTGCTCAGCTGAAAATTTTCTAGTGACCAACTTGAAAATATAGGAGAAATTTGGTTGACCTCAAAAAAAAATTTTGAAATGCACAATTTGGCTTCCGAGATTTTCCCAAAAATATCTTTACTTTTATAATTTATCAGTTTTGGAATGCCCAATTAGGTTTAAGCTCATTTTAGTATCACATCACTAATGTTTTCACTTTTCTTTTTTCTTCACTTTGGTTAACAATAGGCAAGTTGCCCGCATGTAATAAAAACTCCGCAATTAAAAATCTTAATTACAAAATCTTATCTTAGTTGCACGTGGCAAATAATAGTATATGGTCTTGCTTTTGTTCTAAAACTATGTACAACAACTAGAAACAATTCTCTGGCCAACACAAGAAAACAAGGATAACCTATTATTTATTGGATCAAATGCTTAGGTTAAACTCAAGGTATCAAAGACCCTAAACCTAGATCTATTTCCAAATAAAGAACAATGATGATTAAACAATTACCTAAATTCTAGATCTATTTCCTTAATTAACTACATCAAATGGTTAAAGCCAATGTCATCTAGGGTCAATACCTCAAAAGGGTAGGACCCAACCCAAGCCAATTTGCACCCATGACCTAAAATTTAATTAAACCCATTTCCCATATTCTCTATATTTCACAGCCACCTCTTCACCTTAGCTCTCTCACATGCCAACACACAAAGATGGGGGCCATACATGCATGCATTGATTTGTTATTGTTAGTTGATTACAAGAAACATGGTATAAAATCTTAAAAGGCTGGTGACTCATACAGTGTAGTTTTCATCCTTTGTCATTTTACATTCTTTTTCAGAGGTTTGGATTATTAGAGAAATAAGGAAGAATTGTTAGATTGAATGCAACATTAAAGGGAGGATCCAACAATGAAAAAAAAACCCATTAGTGCGATAAATCTTGCTCCTAATTCCTGAACCTAATCAAAGACCACATGTACGTGTTTGGAAATTATTATCTTGTTAAGGTTTGGTTGGAGGGCAATTTTCATCTGCTGAATCAAAGTTTGGTGCAAAATAAATCCACAAGCAAAACCTAATTAACGCAACTATTGAAGGAATTATTGAAAGCAACTGTCTACTGATAAATCCCTGTTTTGGGCAGTTGACAAACGTTGTTTGATTTTGGTAGTTAGGACTTGAGGGCATTAGACTTGTAAAATGACACTTGCTCTTCCTTATTTCAATAATTTTGATTTGATTCGGAGTTAATCTTTGTTTCAGTTGGAGTTAACTTCTATTTTGACACACTTGGGAGTATTTCTATTGGATGAAAAGGAAAAGGAATAAAAGGAAAGGGAAAAAAAAAAAAAGAAAATAGAAAATGACTAGGATTTTTTACTTTTGTGTAAACCTTTTGCTCAATAGATATCTACAGATAAAGAATCAATTCTCTTTCTATTTTCTCTCTCTTTTGTATCACTATTTTGTAGACAACTTTTTAGGGTTTGAGATGAGATAATTTTGTATCAAGTGCTCTAAGATTAGGTTTTATTTTAAGAGATCCTCAGAATATATTGTAGTTTTCTCCTTCACCTACGGACGTAAATTTCATTCGCGTCAAATCATGTAAATCTGGTGTGCTTCTTCATGTGCTTTATTTTCCAAATATATGTTTGACTACACTTGAATTGATTTTGTGTTTTTCCTAGCATTTGTCAAAACCGCGCCCCTTTTTTTTTTTTTTCCTATACAAAACAGGTAGAAGTCAATATGGAGGAAAGATAAAGGAGCCAACTTATGTGACCAAGAGCAAAGATCTCATCCAATCTATGGGAAATTTGTGGCTTTTATGACCACTTTCATGTGATGTGGTCGGTTGAAATCTTTTAGCTTTATGCACAAACGTGGGTCTCATGGGACCTTCCTGCAAAAGCCTTTTCCCCTCGAG
Organism: Agave tequilana; assembly: GCA_038442645.1. NCBI lineage: Eukaryota > Viridiplantae > Streptophyta > Magnoliopsida > Asparagales > Asparagaceae > Agave > Agave tequilana. The sequence goes on along the minus strand of JAVJIF010010509.1, from coordinate 9,954 downwards.
CTTGGATCCATGGAGCTCCCCCACCATTAAATGGGAGAGCTCTGGCAACCAAACCACATGAGAGAAAAGGGGAGCACAAGGCATCTATGATCACTCACACTACAAACTTGCATATCTGGCAATGTGCACTGTTCATGTTCATGCCAAGTTTTGTTGACAATTTCATCTAATTTTGTTGACAAGATAGGTTCCTTCCTCTTTCTTTCATTCGGGCCTGCTTGGATTCATGAACGTTGAGAGAAAAAATGGAAAGTGAGAAATTTTATCTTATTTGTTTTGAATCGAAAATAGAAAATTTCTTTTCTTTTCCCTTGTTCCTTTTACACTCTGTTATACTGTTATTTTTTTCACTTCAGAGTGCTATAGTTAATTTTATAATCATGTAAATTTAGATCACTTGTAATAACTTGTACTCAACAGTTAATTTAGATATCATGTAAATTCCACTTGAAATTTAATTACAGTTCAAAAATTTTATTTTAGAAATTAACATTTAATTTAATATTATTTTATGATTAACTTTTTGATTAATATTTTCACTTTCACCTCCACATTACTAGCCAACAGCGGAAAATATAATATATTTTTTCACTTACACTTTTACGTTACAACCAACCACCGGAAATAAGAATTGCACCAATTCCAATTTTTCACTACACGTTCACACTTCCCATTCTCATTTCTAAACTGATCTTTTCCTCTTACTTTCATTAGGGGTTATTTGGTTAGAGGAGGAAGTGAGAAAATGAGAGGCCTCATTTCTCCCTTCCGCTGTCCATCCAAATACTAGAAAAAAAAATTAAAAAAATCCTTTTTCTTTTTCTCTTTTCCCTTTTACACAACCATTTCCTCACTTACAAGGTACTACAGTTAATTTTATAGTCATAATTAATAATAAGCTATAACTCAAAGTAGTTAATTTTGTGCTCATATAAATCTCACTTGCAGTCTAATTACAATTCAATTTTATTTTTTTCATAATTAATATTTATTTTAAATATTAATTTGCAGTCAATTTTTTCACTTTCACTTTCATTACCTTTCAAACAGTAGAAAAATATTACATTTTTTCAATTACACTTATCAATTACCATCCAAACACTGGAAAGAAAAACACAAATTCTAATTTTCTAAAAGAAAAAAATTCCTACTTTCTACTTCCTCACTTCCACCCACTTTCGAGCATCCAAACAGCCCTAACAGGCTCAAAGAAATTCTATCGTACACGTCTACAAACACTAATAGTTTCTCATAGAACAGAAAAAAGTACTAGAAATCAAACATCAGTATCACAGTCAACAGATGGACGAGGCCTCATGTGCCAACAAAATGCATGGATCAACTTTTAACCTTTTTTTTTTAATAATAAAATTAGGCCTCACTTTCAGACCACATTCTTTCAGGAAAATAAAGCAAAAGGTGGTGTGCTTTGTGACGAGGAGAATCATATCCAATCGTCAAAGGCACGGCTACAATCTAATACTTACATAAAGAGCACAAATAGTAGTCTTAACACTAATCCTTGTCTATAAGCCTACAGACTTGTTTTTCTAAACAACTCTAGTCTAAGGTTTGTTTTCTAAACTACTCTAGACTAAAACTTAAATTCAAGGCTTGAAATATCATCTGATACAGATATCGTCGATACAAACCGGTGTGTGCGAAACGATACCGATGTTGCTGATGCGACAAGTCAAAAATGGCCAATATTGCCGATTCTAATATCAAAAACCTACGGCGGATACCGATACTAACTATCAAGATTTCAAACCATGCTTATATCAGATTTCTAATGAACAGGAGCCTGTTTTAACTTTGAACAACACATAACTGGAGTATCTAAATCAGATTAGTGAGGTAGAAGCAACGACCTACAAGTAACAGTCAAGAGTAAGAAAGCAGTCTCCAATCACAAAGACTGCAGTCTCATTGTCTGTTGCTTTGAGATTTAGCAACAATAGCAACTGTCACAGACAAGTGATTCCATCATGGAAATAAAGCTACAGGAGAAACACTGTAGTAAAAGTACCAGAGTGTGCCATTTCCCTAAGGTTGACAAATAGGGTAATAAAGGGCCCAGGAATCATGGGATCCTCAGCCAACTAGTTTGTCAGCTAGGACAGGTTCTCAGATTAGTTTACTGTGGGTCTGTGTTTGGTTGTCGTAACTGACCGTAATTCGTAATTGTAATTGATAAAGTCTTTTACAATTATAAATGAGTTACATGTATGTAAATTTTACGGTGTTTGGTTGGTAATATAAAATTGTAAAGTGGGAAAGTGTATTGTACTTTACGGTGTTTGGTTGTCGTAATGTATAAGTCGTAAGTGAAAAAGTTGATCACAAAATTAACTATTTTACAATTTTAAAAGTTTTAATACTGCAAATAAATATTAAAAAAGTTAAATATTAAAAATTTTAATATTAAAATAAAAAAATATTACAAATTTGTATGACCACAAAATTAACTATAAAATGATCAAATCTGAGATGTGCATTTATAAGACTTGTCTCTTTGTTCCCTCTCTACAAATTCCTTGGAATGACCTAGGAATTCAAGATGTGAACGGAACAAATGACAGAGAAAAGAGGTGGGTCTGTTTGGTTGTCCTGTTTGGTTGTCCTAATTGATCGTAATTCGTAAGTCGTAATTGGTAAAGTCTTTTACAGTTATAAATTAGTTACATACATGTAAGTTCTATAGTATTTGGTTGGTAATATAAAGTTGTAAGTGAGAAAGTGTATTGTATTTTATGGTGTTTGGTTGTCGTAATGTGTAAGTTTTAAGTAAAAAAGTTGACCACAAAATTAACTATTTGATGATTTAAAAAATTTTAATATTACAAATAAATATTAAAAATGTTAAATATTAAAAAAAATAATATTAACATAAAAAATAATACAAATTTCATGACCATAAATTAACTATAACTGAGCTGTAAGTGAGTGGTAATTAGGTTGCAAGTTAGTGGTGGTTTGAGTTGCGTAAGTCTTTTACGAATTACGGTTCAAACAAACGCCGTAGTTGTAATTGGATTGTAAGTCATTTACAAATTATGGACTTTTACGCCTTTACGACGAAACAAACAGCCGCAAAAGAAGTGCAAAAGAAAGTTTATTGCACATAAAGTAGTGCCATGTGTCTAACACACGTATAGAATATATGATACTTCTATTTTTTTTTTTTAATTTTATAAAATTTGAGGTGTGACGGCGTGTCCACGCTGGCAGAGAAGCCACGTAGTAATTCTGTAACTTCAAAATAAACTGATCTGTGCATCTTAAGATTTCTCAAGGAGCGTGTACTTCTGAGTTCCTTGAGATTTGGTTGGATGAGAATAATTCAAATTATGCGGCAGGCTTTACTGTTAATGTCAAAAAAGAAAAAGGGGAAAAAAAAAAAAAATCTAAACATAGAGAAGGATCACAGTGGTCTTCTTCAGCTCGTTTGTTCAATGAAACTTCAATAACAATCAGATGTCAACAGATTGATTAGAAGTGAGAAAGATGTGCATGGGTGATTGAAATCTTACCAACATTTAAATGGACCTAGTAATTTGGGTGAAGCTGCTCTGATAGTGTCATTTCATTTGATGTTAAACCTAAAAATCGTGTGTACACAACAAGATTTGCATGAGAAATTAGTTGGTAAGCACAGTTTATTTGTTGCATTTCTTAGTCTGTATTGCAGAAAATCATCATTAACTCTTTTGTAGAAAAACTATCACATACTTGCTTTGTTACAGAAAATTACCATGAAAATTTCAGGAAAAAAAAAAAAACTTTTAGTAAATTACTGTAAGCCTTCTTCCGTCGTTCTTAAGCAAATTAGATAAAAAATAGCAAGTAGTTTGAAAATGTTCATGGTGTTTTCTACAATAAATAAGCATAAAGTTTGTAAAGCATGTCAACAAGTTGATGGTAGTTCTTCAATAATTTAGACATTTAAAAAATGTCAAACAAGTTAAAATCCACCGGAAAACTGAGGATCCCAGCTCAGCAACAATAGTCTCAGAGTTAGATCTGAGATTGTATTGCACACTTGTATTCAAGGGGTGCAATAATCAAATCCTGACACTGTAAACGTACATCAGGGAGTTTGTCTGTTTGTCTAATCAGAACCCTTTTTCCCCCTACTTACAAAAATTCCAAGATGACTGATATGAAAAGTATAGAAAGAACTGTAGTGAGCTTGTGAGTGTCTAGTGTTGTGTAGGCCTTAAAGTTCCAGATTTCAACATCCTTGTCTCATAGGCAAAGCATGGAGTTTTCTGAAGCATTCTTGTATTCTACCATACAAGGAATAGAGAAGGAATAGAGGAAAGAATACTTACAGCAGTCAGACTTTGGATACTTAAAAGGAATAATTAAGAATAAAAATAGAAACCAGGCAGCCAAAGCACACTTACTGAGTTAATTAACAGCAACTAGACTCTGTCCCTCCAGTTTGCCTGCTGCAATATCTGTCAGCCAACTTCAGTTTCAATGCCTCGGATTCTCTGATTCGATCTTTGCAACTGGAGTCTGGAATCGATGGAATCTCTTAATCAAGGCTTAGGGAACTTGTCTGACTGTATGAGAAAAGAGAGAGAAAATAACAATAAGTATGTCAAGAAATTTAAAATTTTCAAAAGACATATATAACAGCAAAATTGGAACACAGGGAACAGTGCCACCTGCTATGTTCTGATGCAGACCTGACATGGCTTATGAAAAGCACTATTCTATTTTCTCTCTGTTTGATTATGCTTCAAAAACAATTGATCTCAATGGGAAAATGAAGATAGGCAATTAATGGGCACACGGAGTCAGCCTGCAAAATTCTTGAACTGGGATCTGCATAAGGCTTTGGTGAAGATCTGGGCTATCAATAGCAGAACTATAGCAAGGTATAGTCTCCAACAGAAAAAATTATGGACATAGGAACATTGGAAACTTCGTTGCAAGGTAGGAAACCATTCTCCCCAAAACTGCGAGTTAATAGATTGTGGGCGAAAAACACTTGAAGAATCTTAAAAGAAAAAAAACTGGCCAATATAAATTCATGACCATATCGAACATGGGTTTTTAAGATATTTATGTCAATATACATGTACAACCATATAGGCACAAATGAAGGAGCGACTCAGATTTCTCTTGATAGAAGAGTATCTTGAAACAAGGTATGATAAATAATTTGGAGGATTGTTTACATAACAATTGATAAATTTTGTTACTCCAGAAGACCACAATATAGGTTCTGAATAGAAGGTACAACAAAAAAGACTTCAACTGCCGTCTGTAACAAATTTATCATCCTAGGCTGCTTCCAATATCACGTGGTACATCATCGCGTATCCGACAAGTCAGAGAGGAACCATCAGATGAAATGCAACAGACCCTCCATCTCCGGCATCATTCTCCTATTTCTAGTTCCAACCCGTGAAGCAACAGAGCCCCACCACCTGCTGCTCGGGAGGCTGGTGTTAACTCGAGAGCTCGCTAAGGCCAGCAAACATGCCTCAATTTTCCTCCTACTTCTGCCAGTTCGCTCTTTTTTTTGCTGTGATCAGCTTCTTCTTCCACCTGCTTCATCAACTTCTCGATATGCTCCCTTAGTACAGCAGATCTGCTGTCTGCCAAGGGAAGCCTCTGCAGCTGCTTGGGCAGCTATTGCCATTAGCTGCCAGCCTTCCCTTCACATTAGCTTTTTTCTGTTTGCAGTGTCCAAGGCAGAATTTGTCCTCTCTAGTACTTTTCGGAGCATAGCAATCTGAGAGAAGGAACATAAGAGCTCAATGAACTGTTTGAGGAAAACCTACTTCCAATGGAGAATTGATCTGAGGATGACAGGAAACGACTAGCTCCAGGATTTAAACCAAGCAGCCAACTAAAACCGTGGGCAGATTTGCCTATTTTAACTATATAATTTAGATAAACAAAATGAAGAGAACCAGAAATCTGACGCTTAGCAGGAGTTATCGAGTTCTGGTAACTTAAACTTGAATGTGAGGATAGTAATATGAATCACTTATATTGTAGGTTATAACTAATTATTACGGCTAGGTACTACTGATCCTTTATCATGATCTTATGTCCATGTTCACTTCTTGGATATTTCTTGGACATGTGTTGGACACTTGAGTCTTTGATATGTCTATTTTTCAACATTTTCTAACTAAGATTAATGAAAATATATCAGAATTGATAAAATAATAAACTCATGATGCATTCCAGTTGAGATTTCTTACACTCCTCTATGGGAAGGTGAAAAAAAAAAGCCAAGACAAATTCTAATTATCAGAATGTCTAAATCGAGTAATACTCTAGGATCGGGCCTTCGGTTCAGACTAGGGCTGACTCCGAATCCACGAATCCAAATCCAAGACAAAACAGTCATATAAGGAATTCATAATACAAAAATAAATACAGGAAACAAATTGAAAAATACGATCGAAAATCTAATACGCAACTAAGTACGTATTCCGGGAACGGGGTATTACAATCCACCCACCTTACAAAAAATTGCGTCCTCGCAATTTCGTTAAGGGGTGAAATGAATACAAAGGGACAAAGGTGGAAATCTATACCAATTAAGATATGAAGCACTATAGGTAGGGCTCTCAAGTCTACTGAACAATAATCATACTCCGCACTTCCGGCTGTATAAATCTTCGAATAATGCTGAATAATACTGCTGATGTCGTGGCTGTGAAATAAATAAGCCAGAATACCGAAGACAAAGAAAACCCTGATAGTCCTGAGCATAATAATAAAGAGACCGATAATTAAGAATCCCGAATACCAGGCATCAATCACTCTGAACGATATAGTAGAGAATGTAGAATATCCGTAGAGAATGCCGACTACTGTCTTCTGAAAGATAGCCAGATCAAGATCGATCTGGAGAATACCAAGCTTCATAGAATTCACCGAAGAGATCACGTAATAGCTTCATGTAGAACCAGCCACTACCTCTCTAGTCTAGTCATATCTTAAGATAGTATAAGGCTTCATAAAACCAAAACAGGGAAAGGATAGGAAGAATTTGGAATCAAAGGAAAGATAGTCAAGAAATAGATAACTCTGCACTTGTAGTTAGAATGTATAACCAAGACTCATGTATTCCAGTTGCAAATCTCTTTACCATTGATTTGCCTTCTGGACGTACTGAAGAGGTTAGAGCCTAAGCTCTGATACCATCCTGTAACGCCCCGATCCCGGCGATACGGGGACGTCACTGCAACGTATATACGTAAGTCCGAATTACTTCCCGTATATACGCTAAGCATCAGTACAGACAAGAATCAGAGTACGGAAGCAGTGGTGCATTATACATTCCAACACATATATACAATTACAGAATTATCACCAGATGTGATCCAATATTACAATAATATTATATCACAGATGCGCAAATGCGAGAGTACAAAAGGTATACAATATATATGAACGGTACAAAAGGGAGCTCACATACAAGTATACAAGGAAAAGTACAAGTATGAATAGAAAAGGGCACTCCCGAGTTTACTAAAGGGAAACTCGAGAGGCACAAAGGTGGGCCTGGAAGGATGTGGCTCTGGATGGTCGGCTGGAGATCCACGCTACCGCTGCGCCACTCTGATCAGCAACAGGGAGAAGCCACGCATGGTATATGATGAAGAAACAAGCATATCATAAGCAAGGCACAAGCACAAGATGAAGCTACCATAATATAAGCAATTGTAGTGCAATACATGAATATGAAAATAAGGAGCGAAATACTTATCGTCCCGGCGAAACGGGATATCAAATAGAGAAGAGCGAAGAGCGAGACTACTCGCCTAAATCACCAATATGCCAAAAGATCCAAAATCCACGGAAGCTCGGGATGCGCCACAAACCTGATATAAACATGTAGAGAGAAGGGGAGAGAGAAAGAGAGAAGGGAAGATGATGTTTGTCAAGTGACAAGTCAAGTAATACATATCAAGTAACGAGTCATGAAGTACAAGATACAAATACATGAACCAAGTATAAGATCCAAAGTTAAGAAGATAAGCAACTATAACAGACAGCCAATAATTAGTCGACTGGGTGGACAGGGTAGTCGACTAATAGAGGGTTAGTCGACTAGGAAGATGGGGTAAGTCGACTAATACTGTGTTCCAGAGAGTTGGATTTCTGTTTCAGGAAAAGGTTAGTCGACTAGGTCAAGGGTGTAGTCGACTAAGGGCCTCTAGTCGACTAGGAACTAAGGTAAGTCGACTAATACTGTGTTTCCTAGAATTGTGTTTCACAGGACAGAATAAGTTAGTCGACTAATGTCTAGGTCTAGTCGACTAATCGTGGGAAAACAGCAAACAGAACAGATTTTCTAGGGTTGGGTTTGATGGCTAAATAACAAGAATTGAAGACACAATCAACAAGAATATGCAAACATAAGTAGACTAAGAGTTGTACAAGTCTTGGTGAGGGAAATTACTTACCAAAAGAGTGGTGGTGGTTGATGATGAAGAAGAAGAGGAAAGGTAGAGATGGTGATGATCCTTGAGGAAGAAGGAGATGGAGGAGTTGTTGTTGTTGGTGTTGGGGAGGTGGAGCTTGGCCGGAGTTGGGAGGGATCCTCGCCGGCGACGAGATGGCTGGCCGGCGGTGAGGGTCGGCTGGCTCCCTTGGAGAAGAGGAAGAAGAGAAAGAAATGAGAAGAGAAAAGAAAGAAAAGGAAAAGAAATGTAAGGGAAAGTTTATATAGGTTTTAGATTTTATGAAGGAGATGCAAATAATGAAAAGAGAGGGGTTTTTTGTGTAAATAGGGGGAGGGTGAGGTGTCTCTCACTTGGCCACTTGGCCGGCCATGGAAGAGAGAGAGAGATGCATTCAATGGGGTAGGTGGGAGTGGTGGAAGAAGAAAAAGGAATTTGGAATTGTTGGAATTTGGAAAATGGGAATTCTTGTGGATTGTGAAGGAAGGAAAGAAATGAAGGAAAAGGAAAAAGGAAAAGAAATTGGAATAAGGAAGATATTCCCTTGGAAGTGAAAGTGAAATAATGGAAGTGGCGGATTCCCGGAACTGAGTCGTGGATGCTGAAATCTTTCGGGAAAACACCGGAATCGTCCGAATTCAAGTATCTCGGAACGACCCGAAATAATTACCAAAAATCAAGAATATTAATCTAAGAATTATAGTGAAATCCGTTTTTAGAAATACTTTATAGTTTTAAAACTAAAAATCCCGGAATCAGTTATCTACCGACTCCGGTGGAATTTTCATAAATTCATAAAATCCTCAGAAAAAGAATGTAGGTAGAAAATATGATTCTAAGGAATAAACCTAAAGGACCATCATGAAATTCCAACTGTTTGAGAATTAAAAATCCAGGAATCGGTCAGCGGCACTAGCCGACACCGGTTTTGAAGACTTTCATTTTAAATTCCAGAAAAATCTAGAAAATCATAGAAATATATAATATTGGAAAATGATATTTAAACTAAAATCGGTCAATTCTAATTATCAGAATGTCTAAATCGAGTAATACTCTAGGATCGGGCCTTCGGTTCAGACTAGGGCTGACTCCGAATCCACGAATCAAATCCAAGACAAAACAGTCATATAAGGAATTCATATACAAAAATAATACAGGAAACAAATTGAAAAATACGATCGAAAAATCTGAATACGCAACTAAACGTATTCCGGGAACGGGGTATTACAATCCACCCACCTTACAAAAAATTGCGTCCTCGCAATTTCGTTAAGGGTGAAATGAATACAAAGGACAAAGGTGGAAATCTATACCAATTTAAGATATGAAGCACTAATAGGTAGGGCTCTCAAGTCTACTGAACCATAATCATACTCCGCACTTCCGGCTGTATAAATCTTCGAATAATGCTGAATAATACTGCTGATGTCGTGGCTGTGAAATAAATAAGCCAGAATACCGAAGACAAAGAAAACCCTGATAGTCCTGAGCATAATAATAAAGAAGACCG